>PVHT021183526.1:6313503-6413294 GCA_004024745.2 Catagonus wagneri | reverse complement strand
TGCATCTCCAGTGACCTGCATTTGTGCTCTCTTCTCACGATTTCTGATTTTGGTAGCATACTTGTGCATGGATGATTTAGTATCTTTATTGTATATATGCCTTTATTGGTGAGCCTTGTCATTTGTGGTGTTTTTGTTTCTGGTTGTGGCCTTTTCCTTTCTGCCTAGAGAAGTTCCTTTAGGATTTGTTGTAAAGATGGTTTAGCGTTGCAGAAATCTCTTAGGTTTTGCTTATCTGTAAAGGTTTTGATCTCTCCTTCAAATCTGAATGTGAGCCTTGCAGGGTAAAGCAATCTTGGTTGGAAGTTTTTCCCTTTCATCACATTAAGTATATCATGCCACTCCCTTCTGGCCTGCAGAGTTTCAGATGAGAAATCTGCTGATAACCTTATTGGGGTTCCTTTGTATGTCATTTGTTTCTTTTCCCTAGCTGCTTTCAATATTTTCTCTTTGTCTTTAATTTTGGTCATTTTGATTAATATGTGTCTCGGGGTGTTCCTCCTTGGGTTTATTTTATATGGTACTCATTGCGCTTCCTGAATTTGACTGAGTGGTTCCTTTCCCATATTAGGGAAGTTTTCGGCTATTATCTCCTCGAATATTTTTTCTGTCCCCTTCTCTCTCTCTTCTCCCTCTGGCACCCCTATAATACGGATATTGGTGCATTAACAGTATCCCAGAGTTCTCTGAGACTCAGCTCATTTCCTTTCAATCTTTTATCTCTTTTCTCTTCCACATTAGTGATTTCCACTAATCTGTCCTCCACCTCACTGATTCGTTCTTCTGCCTCCTGTATTCTATTGTTGGCTGCTTCTAATGAATTTTTTATTTCAGTTATTGTATTTTGCATCTCTACTTGTTTAATTTTTACAGCTTGTATTTCTCTGCTCAGTGTTTCCTGTAAATGATCAATCTTTGCCTCCAGTCTATTTCCAATGCCTTGCATCATCTTCAGCATCAACAGTCTAAAGTTCTTTCTGAGAGGCTGGTAATCTCCTCATCACTGAGCTGTTTTTCTGTGCTTTTCTCTTTCTCCCTTATCTGGGTTAGAGTTTTCTGTCTTTTCATTTTTATAGGTTTTTGGCGTGGTGACCTTTTTGCCAACAATAGAGTGGTAGCCTCTCTTAGTTGTGGTGTTTGCCTCCCCTGTGACTAAAGCTGGTATGGGCAGGGCTTGCTGAAGGCTTCCTGATGGGAGGGAGTGAGGCCAGCCCACTGGTAGGTCGGGTTGATTCCTCTCCCTCTGATGGGTGGGGTTTTGTCTCTGGATGAGATTAGAGGCTGGCTGTGTGCCTGAGAGGTCTTTAGGCAGCCTATTTACTGATGGGTGGGGCTGTGATCCCACTTGGATTATTGTTTGGTCTGGGGCTTCTCAGAGCTGATGGGAGGGACCAGTTTTTCCCAGAAATGGCCCCCTCCAGAGAAATGCAGGCTAATGAATGTTCCTGAGAGCTTCACCTCCAACGTCCTTCCCCCATAACAAGCCACAATCACCCCTGTTTTCCCAGGAGATCCTCCAAGAATTGCAGTCAGGTTCCACCCAGATTCCTATGGAGACTGCTTTGTCCTGGGACCCAGTGCACGTGAAAGTCTGTGTGTGCCTTTCAAGGATGGGGGTCTCTGTTTCCCCCAGTCCTGTGGAGCTCCTGCACACAAGCCCCGCTGGCCTCAATGCCAGATGCTCCGAGGGCTCTTTCTCCCTGTGCCCGATCCCCAGGCGTGGGGTTTTGACATGGAGCTCAGAACTCTCAGTCCTATAGCTGAGTCTCTGTGATACAGTTACTTTCCAGTCTATGGGGCTTCCCACCCAGGAGTGTGGGGTTGCTTCTATCGTGTAATCGCCTCTCCTGCCTCTTGATGTGGTCTCCTCTTTGTCTTCTGGAGTAGAATATCTTTTTTGGAAGTTCACAGTCCATTTGATTGAAGGCTGCTTGGCATTTGGTTGTAGTTTTGCTGTTGTTTGGGAGAGAAGTTGAGCTCCAGTCCTTCTATTCCTCCATCTTAATCCAGTCTCTAACTGGTTCTTTTTTATATTGTCTAGTTCATTGTTAAAACTCTGTGTTCATCTTTTCTTTTACTTAATTTTAGTTAGTATTTTTATTACCAATTCATTGAATTCTTTATCTGGTAAATTGTTTATTTCTGTTTCTCTCTTTTTTTAGGGCTTTCTCCTTGGTTCTTTAATTGAGACCTATTTATCTGTCATTTTGCTTAACTTTCTCTGTCTCTGTGAAGTTAGGTGAAACAGTTACTTGTTATAGTCTTGAATGGGTGTCTTTAATGGAGCATCCCTGTACAATCTGTGTGATCTCGTTGGCTTTGGTGGGAGAACTGAACTTGATGTGAATACGAGTCATATCTTTCCTCAGGATGTGCTGGCAGTTATCACCTTGTAAGAGGAAGGGTTAGAGTTGGAGGGCTGGAGTCAGAGCTATGTGTGAGCTAGTGCTTTCTCTGCTATTACTGCCCTATTGGGAGTAGGATCAGGTTTCAAAGTTCTGAAGGAGAAACTCTGAGGTTTGGCTCCGAGCAGGCTCAGTTCTCTTTATTTTTTTTATTGTATTTTTCTTTATATGGCCACACTGGTGACATATGGAAGTTCCAGATGGGAGTCAAATCAGAGCTTCAGGCCAATGCCACAGACACACCAAAACTGGGTCCAAGCTGCATCTGTGACCTGTGCTGCAGCTTGTGGGAACACTGGATCCTTAACCCACTGAGAAAGGCCAGAAATTGAACCAGCATCCTCTTGAACACTATGTTGGTTTCTTAACCTGCTGAACTCAAGTAAAGGAAACTCCTCAATTCCCTTTAAATATTGCTCTTTCCTCTCTTTTCTCAGAACCAGCACCCCTGTCCCAGAGGAGAGCAGTGCTGAAGCAAGAGGGGCTGGTGTGTGTATTTGGCAAAAATTCGGGCATGGGCTATGGTGCTCTGGCAACCCTTTTGAGGTCTGGGCTGCCTTTGATGTACTGCTTGTGCAGTTGCCAGTGATGGCCACCCCTTTCTTGCTCAGATACTGCTTAGGGTTTCAGTTCCCTCAGTGTTTCACAGCCGGTGTCTTTCCCCATTTGAAGCTGTTCTCACTCCAACATGAAGCTGCAGTGCTAGGCAAGCAGTGCTGGTACATTCACTTGGCTCATGCTGGAATGGTTGTGGAAAGCCAGTCAGCTACCCACAATAGTTTAAATCCACACTCTCCGCCCTGCTTCGGGAGCAAGTAAGCAAGCATGTGTTCACCATGCACAAGTAGAATCCAAGCTTCCCACAACCCTCCTGTTAATCCCACTGGCCCTCCAAGCAGGCAAGGGGGCTCATCTTCCCTTTATCAGAACCCAGAACTGGGGTGCCTATTATGTGTCTCCCATTGCTCACTCCTCAGGGATGTTCTCCACCTATGTTATGTCCCTTTTCTTTTGAGTACCATCCCAGGGACACAGATTCCAAACTTACTGTGTCCCTTTCCTTCCTACTCAATTCCTGTGGATCTGTCTTAGAGTGTTGGTCTACTGTGTTCTTTCTGCTGGGGTCTGGTTGATTTTCAGTAAGAATTGTTCCATCAGTGATGTACTTTTGATGTCTTCATGGGGGGGGAGTTAGTTCCATGTCCTGTCACTCCACCGTCTTAATTTGAGTCCCATCCTTTTTGATGTTAACCTTGACCTTGAACTTTTGTGGGTCATACATATTCCAACAAATTTATTCTGGTATTTAACATATCCTTTAATTTTACTTGTAATTTTTGGAATTATATGCAAGTCTTCAATTTTTATTTAAACAGATCTGTCATCTTTTTATTTTATGGTTCTGGAGAATTTGACTTGCTTTGGAAGGTCTTCCATAGTCTCATATAAAGATGCATCGTATTTTCTTCAATTTTTTTTAACTTTCATTATTCAAGTAATAATTCTTTAATCCCATATGGAATTTGGTTTTATGTAGGTAAAGAGCTTGGATATAACCTTATTTTTTCTCCAAGTGGTTAGTTAATTGTCATTTTCTTTTCCTATCCTTTCCCTCTTAAACTTGTTGCTCACAATCTTTTCGTTTGTCATTTAGATGCAAGAGTTTTATTTAGTTACATTGTGTAGATTTTTTTAATGACTAGTTATGTGAAGTAATAGTAATAGATTTTATTACTTTTTACATGCAACATCTTTTGTACAACCATTTAAAATACTGCTTTATTATGTAACATAAATATATATTAAATGAAGAAAATAAAATTTTAGTGAAGATGAAGTAATTAACTGCTAGGATTACTTACCTTTGCTCTAGTTTTAATCTTACCTTGTGAGTGATGGTAAAAAAGACTGAATTCTTTCTACTCAGGGATTCATCTACAATTCAACCTGGTGGTTTGCTATTATCAAAGTCTTTTTTAAAGTCTTAGTTAATACATATGTATGATCTCTCGAAGGACAATTTTATTTTATTCATCCTGCAACCAGCTCCTGTTGCATATGTAACTTCAATAAGCTTCAGAGGATAATAAAGTGGTGTGGTCCACTGTGTAGAGAAATTACTGGGCTTCAAGAGCTTCCTGATCCTTTCTGAGGCTCCAGGAAGACTCTTCCTGCGTCCATAGGCATAGGTGACATTATGTGCCATCATAATGTACTTAGGAGATTGTAATTCCACAGTGATTCTCTACCACACAGCAAGAGTCTGCCTCAAAGCCTTAGTAGAATTCCACAAATGGTGTACCCACAAAGCCTTTTGTAGATATTTGTTTTTAATATGTCCCTCAAACTATTTCCAAGAGCAAAGACAAATAAAAAGCATCCATTTTCATTTAGTATTTCAGCTCCTTTGCTTTTTTGTTAGTCTTTTGATTAAAATAAAAAAACAAAAAGTGCAAACTTTTTATTCTTCCTGAGAACTTATCTCTTATAGGATTCACAGCAAAATATACAATTCAAACTTCCTTTAGTCATACAACATAAATGGCAGGGCTTCAGCCAGACAACAAGGAGTTTGCACCACTGACCAATATCAGGTTGAATAATCCGCTATTACTTTTGTTCATCCACATAAAAGAGGCTATTTATGTGGGAACTGATAGTATTGTTTGGCAGTTGATTATTCAAACATGACATCTTAGAACTGCCCAAGAGAGAAGGGTTAAGGAAAGTAGGGACGAAAGGCAACTGAACGGGAGCCGGTATTTATTGGATACCTCTTATGGTGCAGGCATTGTAAAAACTTGGATTCTGTGGACCAGTAGAGCTGAGTTCACATCTTGGCTTCACCACTAACTAGGCTGTATTTTATGCAATACCTTTACTTCTCTGTACCTCAGTGCTATCATCCACAAAATGGGAATGATAGTGATACCTACTGCCTTATAGAAATGGATATCTTTAGAGTATGCCTAGTTCAGAGTGTTAACTTACTGTAATCTATGATTATTAGGGGTTGTTTTTCAGTTATAGCCATTGTTAATAAAAATCACCACAAACATACTTATTTTTATCCAAGAAAGGATAGAAAATATTTTTTTTGCTAGAATCTGTGCTGTAGCTGTTTTGCTACAACAATAATATGATTCCTGCCCTGTAGACTTTTAAAGTGTAGTGAGAGATACAGACACACAAACCTACAAAAATGTTAATTATATGAGTTTTTACAGGGTTTTAAAGATAGTACACAGGAAAAATATTTAATCTAGAGATGGATAGGAGTTAGGAAAGGCTTACAGAAAGTGGTGACACATAAACTGAGAACAGCAATACTTATAGGAAGTAGGTACATGATGGATTAAGGGAAAAGATATATTTTAGGCAAAACGACCTGTATATGCTGAAATAACTTTGCTTGTTCTGGAAAAGCAAATATTTTAGATTGACCAGATGTGGAATGAGAGTATGGGACTGACACTAGATGCATTCAGAGAGGAAAACAGAAAAAAATTCAAGGTTCTTGATTCAGGAATAAGAAGTTTGACAATGTTGAGAACAGTGACATTTTCACCGAGACCCAAGTCCCTGTAAGGCAGGTATTTTACTCATAGTGGAACAACTGAGGTTCATAGATGATGTATAATATTGCAAAACTAAAGAACCTTCTAATATGAAACATCATGGGAGGATATAAATGAGTGGCAGCATTGTTTTTGGGTCTGTACTGGGTTTTATGTTAAATTGTCTAATTTAAACCTACCATTCCCCTTGAGAAGTGTTTACCAAAAAGTAAATAAAACACTCTCTTGTAGCAGTACTATTATAGCAGGCAGATAGTTGGACATGAGCAGAGAAGGGGTGCCTGGGCCAAATGGCCAGAAACCACACATGCAAATGGCAGGGTCACGGGTGGATAAAGAAAAGCCAGAAGAACTTCTAGGCTGATAGGAAACCATACCTCTGGGGTGATAAGTGCCCTGGGGTAGAAAGGTAGAAAAGAACACAAATCTCCAATGTCCAGATGTAAATGGTTGCTCATTATGCCCTCATTATAATAAAAAAAAGTTAGCTATGTAGATAAGAAGTACCCATCATAACCGCTGCCATGACACTTGATAAAACTGAATAAGGACAAAAATCCTTAATATTGTACACATCATGGGAGGATATAAATGAGTGGCAACATTGGGAAATTGAAGTTGGGTTGAAAATTAAGAAATATAACCCCCAAGCCCCACCTTCCCAGTGAATATTCCACCCATACAATTAGATGCCCCATATAACTGACGTGCCAAAAAAATACAGGGCAACTGCTCACTTCTCTGCCCACCTCTCCTGAAGAGGTGTATTTCTCACTTAAATAAATCCTCAAATGTTTTTTTCTCAATTTTCGATCTCATTTCTGAATTCTTTCAGCAATGAGACAAGCACCTAACCTCCGGGAACAGTACTTCCTCATTCACCTTAGTATTGGGAAGAATGGTATCTTAACCTTCAGATGGAGAAGTAGAGAAAGCTAAAGTATTAGAAATTTGCTGGTACACAGATAACTCCCCATGAGGACAAACGTTTCTGTCTTTGAAACCCACATCCTAGCATTTAGATGTCTCCAAATGATCTGGCTTCCCTGGCACCTGCATCAAGGACAGTTCAAGAGAGAAGGGCTCTGGTACCTAGGTAGGCACCTAGGCATGAATATTCATCCATAAACAGGATGTATTATCACTTTTATGTTATGGAAGATCAAGTGAAGAGGGCTAAGACATAAGACCCTCGGGTTCATACTCTTGAGGATCCCAAGGGAGTATATAAAATATAGGAAAATTGAACCTATGCTAACTTGCAAAATTTTGCTACTTTGCTACTTGCAAAAAGATGCTCCTACTTGGAGGAAAACAACTGTGATTCTCCTCAGGCTCACTTCACAAAAGCACACTTTGATCTACATTTATATAGATTACTGTGTGTGTGGCAGGGGTCGGGGGCGGGGGTGAGGTTTCATTTTACAGATCTTTGTGGTGACTTTTAAAGTGTCCTTGTTTTTGATGATCTGCAGTTTGATATGTCTACATGTATTTGCTCCTTTTGGAATTTGCTGTGTTAGCTGAGTCTGGATGATACCATAAAGATGATACTGGAATCTGGGTTCTTGTTCACAGCAGTCGAAGAATGAACTCCTCAAACACACAGGCAGCAAGCAAGCAAAGTCTTAAAAGGAGAGCAAATAGCTCCCAGGGCTCCTGGGAGAGGGGAGAAGAGCCCCCTTCTCTATTGTCCTATAGGGATTTTTATCTCTTAAAGGTGGTGAGGGGCACCAACATGGGGTCCAGAAAGATGTGTTTTTCTCCCATTGGCCTTGCTCAATTACCTGTATCAGTCCTTGTCCAGTAGGGGTTTTAGGGTTGGAAATGTCCATTAAGTTTTATGGTTTCTCTGTCCTTTTCTTTACTTAGACTAAGTCACCATTCCTCTCATTCATTTTTTATCAGTTGAGGAGTGGGCTAGAGATTTGCATTTCCTATAGTAAACAAAGCCTGTGGGGAAGGCACATTTCCTATACTAAAACAAAGCCTGTGGGAATGTTATTCCCTGGAGCCCTTAAGCCACAAATGTTGATCAATAGCCATATCAAAGAATGTATCACAGCCCATGCTCCTACACTGACTACTGGAGTTAACATTCTGCCTCATGGAGATACCTACTTGTTTCCTCAGTTATGAAAAATTATCGGCTGGTCTATTTTCTTTCCCCATGCTTCCCATTCTTCCTTAACTCAAATTAGATATATCTACCTTCATGTCTCTTTCATATTTACCATCTCTTTGTCCCTCTGAGATACAGTTTATGAATTTCTTCTATCTATAGTACAATTGAGTATTTATTTCTTTAATTCTCTCTAGTATGTGCATTCAATTTTAATTGGATTTTTGTATTTTTATCCCTAGAACATCTGATTAATTTTTCTCCTATGAACCTAGTTGTCATTTTTAATGTTTTGTTCCTCTTGCAAAATTTGATAAATTATGCTTACCCAAGCATTTTAAATACACATTGTTTTTAAGCTATATCTAGTGATTATTTTATCTTGATTTCTTTGATATCTAATTGTGTTCTTTTATTTTTCTGCTGATCCTGTCAGATCCCTTTGTGTTATTTCTCTTGATTCTTGCCCACATGCAGCAAAGATTTGGAGGTGTGTGTGGTCTTACAGGGGACTCTATCGACTGAGAAGTGCTGCTGTGGCGCCAATATAGAACCAGGTGTCCCAGCATAGGGATGGAGGCAGGCAGACCCTGGTCCATCTCCCTGAGTAGAAAACACACCTGCCACAGGTTGCCTCGGAGATTGCAATCAAGCTCGAGTTGTAGCAATGTAGAACAAATTTTATTTATGACCTCAGAGAGAGAGAGAGCTGGCCACCTTAGAGTATGGACTGGCATTTTACAAATGTATTAAAGGGAAAGTACATTTTCAGAAAGAGAGAGAGAGTACATGCACATGTGTGCATGTGCACAGGTTAAAAAGAGGGCCCACCTTACTTTACAATTGTTTTTATATCCCCATGCTGTGACCTTATTTACATGGGGAACCAGGTTACACAGAGGTGGGGTGAGGAATGGGCAACATTCCTTCCCTAATAGGGAGTGAGCAGCCCAGGATGCTGAAGATGGGGAAAGGGGCATTACCAATGAGACATGGCCAGAGACTTTTGGGTTTAATCTCCTTGAAGGGGACTTGAAGCCTGAAACAGTCCTACTTGAGGTGGCTTCTTTTATCATGTGTGTGTGCTTTTGTGACAATGTGAGTTCATATATGCTAAAGATTTAACTATGGAAACCCATGCAAGGCCAGAAGCAACTTCTATTTCCTCCTGCCAATTGCCTCCACGAATCTGTCAACCAAGGACTAACCTGTGTCACTTTTTAACAGTGGTTTTTCCAGAAATATTTAAGCCAAATTTGCATCAGAGAAGTTATGAAATGTTTAATTCTTGGAATAAACTTTAACTTTTCCTAGCAAATTACAGGCTAAGACAGACAAGTTTTTTAGGCAACTACTCCTTTTCTCATGGGTATGTTCTAGTCTACCTTTGAATGAGGGCCTAGTGCCACTCAGTTCCTGCCCTTTTGATGTGAGCTCTGTTCTCCCACCTCACCTTGCTTGGGCTCAAGGTCAGTTCTACTCTTCAGGGCATAGCCATTAAAGCCTAAACTTCTGTGTTACTGAGATTGACTAGCTCACTGAGGCGATAGCATCAGCCTGCCTTTCCGATTCTTATTTCTGTTTTGAATTCTGGCCTCTGGAGACTATCTTTAACTTCTAGTTAGTTTAGTTATGCGTTTGGAAGGCTATTTGTTATATTTTATCAAACCTCTCTAGTGTTTTGCACTGGGAAGTTTTTGAGATTTTAGTTTGAAAATACTGCCTGAAATAAACCAGGAAAGAAGGAATTAGAGGATTTTGCTGATCATCCGTTCCAGAGTCTTTGTGATATCCATAATCACCAGTACTTCTAAATATATTTTCCAGCTAGCTCAGCCTGGGGGAGCTAGAGCTAGAATTTCTCTTTTTAATGTCTTTTTTAATGTTTTTATGAATTTTCTAGATCAGAGAGGCCATCACAAGAATATTGGGCACTAGCAAGTTTTTTTCTTTTTCTCTTCTATTCTTTTTTTTCCCCACAGTTATCTAGTTAACCAAAGGTAGTAAGTCAAGTCTAGAGGCAGAAGGCTGAGCATTTAAATTTTTCAACTCTTGAGAGTTCTCACTGTGGTGCGGTGGGTTAATGATGCCGTGTTGTCTCTGTGATGGTGCAGGTTCAATCCCTAGCCAGGCACAGTGGGTTAAGGATGTAGTATTGCCGCAGCTGTGGAATAGTTTGCATCTGGGTCTTGGATTGGATCCCTGGCCCAGGAATGTCCATATGCTGTGGGTGAAGCTGAAAAAGAAAAAAAAAAATTAACTTTAAGGTAAATATTTCCTCAGAATGGGGAAGAATGCTAATGTGTTTTTGCTTTTCTGCATATCTTATTACATTCTGTTTTAATATTAATTTGTATAGGTTAATATTTATTAATGGTAGAAGTATTGAGGAATTTTTCTTATCTAGAGAGAAAAGAGGAAGATGTAAAAAAGAATGGCATGATATTTATGCAGCAAAATGTGCCCACTCATTATTTTCCCTTCCTGTCAGCATTCACAAATGCAGAATTAGCATGCTTTCCCCTTAAGAAATCAGTGTAGTCAATAATATAATAAAAATACTATGAAAAATAAAAGATTTTAAAACGCATATGAAAAGACTGATAGCTATATAAATATAGATGTACATGTAGCTTAGTTTATAAAATCATGGTGTATCCAGACTGACAAGCACCAAGCACAATGCAAGTACAAGAAAATATGGGTAGACCAAACAATTCTTTGGAGCTTTCTCTGAATAAGAGTTGAACAAGTGCAGTTAAATAATACAATTTGCTGAATATCTCCATTATGTCAATAATGATAACTCATCCAATGGAAGTCAAGACTCCTAAAACAGAGGTTTATGCTAAAACAGAGCTTTTGGTAGGCAGATAGTAAATTTGGCCAAATCGAAATGTATTAATACCTATTTATCTAATTATAGAATAATCAGTGTTTTCTCCTTCTGCATCTAAATTGTAACCCATATGATTAACTTCACCGATCTGGAATTAGTCTGATACATTACACAATTTGAGGAGCAGCATTCACATTTGCAAAACCTGTACAATTGTTTGTGATGGTTCTGTCTGGATAAGAAGATAAGGTTATGTTTCTTATTCATAGTTTTGCCAATATAGGAAAATCTATTTATCTGTTCTACAATGCCTCCTCCCATCATTATTCCAAAGTCGCTCCCTCTTTTTATCTGTCCCTCTCTCTCTTTTTTCTTCCTCTTTTCTTTTTCTGTCTATTTATCTCTCTCTCTTTCGACTGTTTGTTTGCCAGAATCAACCTATACTTAAAGCTTGTCCAATTGTTGTCAGACTCAAGCCTTGACACTGAAGACTCAACCACCACCACCTGAAAGCTAATTACAGGCTACCAAGATGGGCTGCTGCTGCTAAAGTTTAAGGCAACCAAAAGCCTGGAACATCAACAGGCGTGTCTGGCCCACTGATGGTATTGCAGCTACTGCCCTTTCAACCATGACTGCTGGTTCTCCATAGCCTGGTCATGCTCAAAGGCAAATCTTCATTGCTCCATTTGGCTTGTTCTGGAACTCAAGTGCGTCTTCTGAATCCAGGGATCCTTCTATCATTCTTATTAGGAGCTCTTTACAGCTTAACATGTGCAAAGGACAGCCCTTTGCTAAAGCCCATAGAAAGAAACTCTGCGAGTGCTGCCATTGGTGCTAATTTAATATTTGTACAATTTGATGCTGTTACTTTTTTCTTTTTCCTTTAGAAAGTAGCAGCGCAAATAACGTTGCTATTCAGTATCTAAAGGAGAAGCACAAAGAGACTTCTCAGTATTAGTATAGCTACTCTTTTCTCTTGCCTCTGTTGGAGTGGGATCCTATAAATACATATTTTCTTTCACTTTCTTGCTTGCAGTCATTATTCCTAAAATGCTCATGTGGTGCTAGTGTACTTTGGTCAGAATTAAAGTCTCGTTTTTGCTACATAGTGATTTAAAAATATATATGCTCACTGTTCTCAAAATGAGTACCTTCTTGAAGATATTAGCTTCTATTAGACATTATGTCAGAGATAGTCTTACTTCTAGAGAAAAGATGGACCTTTTATTTTTCTTCTTGAAGCTAATTAGTACACCTTGACTAACCAGGTGCCCTTAAAAGAAGAGCAAAAACAACAAAAATTTTCCTATGTCTTTTACTCAGAACATTGTTATCTACTTGCATTCTAGTTTCATAATTAGAGAGATCATTCAACTACTTCTCACAAGAACAAAGGAAATCAGCTCCAAAGTGACTTGTGAACAGAACTGCTTGGCATAAATATGGGTGGTAAATTTTGAAGAGCATTTTGTCTGGGAAAGAAAGAAAGACAACAAAAACAGAAAAAAAAAATGTGTACCTTACTAAACACTCTGTGGGAGGAAGGCGATCTAGTCTTTCTCTTTTCCACAGAGACACCCTTAGGAGAAAGAAAAGAAGGATGTGAGTGGGTCTAATTTCATATGCTGGACCTCTGCTTAAATAAATCCTTTGAGGAAGGGCTCTTATCTATAGAATACCCTTAGCAGGATGTCCATAATTGAAGAATTACTTGCAGTAAATAAACCCATAATCTATGAGACATAGCTCCTTTAGAATGTCACTTAAGCTATATAACTCCCGGTATAAAATGGAGGTTTTTTTTTTTTTCATATTTTAAATATTTCCCTTTGTAAGAGAAATCTCATAAAACCTCACTAAGAGAGCTCAGTTATTATTCTCTGCTGGAGAGTGTATGTGTTCAATGTAAAAGGAAGGGGCTGGGGAAGTACCCTTGATGTCCTCACATGTGGGAAATATGTAAAAGAAACATTATCAGAATTCCAGAGTCTCTGAAGACAAAGCTTTTTGGAATAAATGTACTTAGACTCTCCTTTTTCCCGTTAATTCTTCTAATTGTTTTTGAGTTATAAGTATAATGGGCTGAGAACTTTTTTTTTCTGACACAATAAATTAATTATAAAAGCATATGATTGATATGAATGGAAACCAGCCTAATGAGATGATGATGAGAATTGCATGAAGGATAATGCATGACAAGTGTACTGTTATGAGGTTGCATTTCTGTTGAGGGATTTAAGAAATGCATTCTTGTTATTTATAAGATATTAAAAAACCTTAAGGTATGAATACAGCTGTAAATTCATGCATTTCCCTTGAATTATCTTGCATAGTATATTTGTATGGAATTTTAAAGCTGGTTAATATGTATTATGTTGAAGTTAATAGTGATTTGAACACTATGTGATGAATTTTTCCAGATGCTATGACCTACTCAATGAGGTTAACTCTTTCAAATAATATTTAAAGGCTAAAATGCAAAGAATACAAGGACTTTTTTGTAAATTTTCAAAGCCATTTCCACTATGTAATGTTTGCCTAAGTTAGGCAAGTGCCTTAGCTTGTTTTCAATGAATGCTTTTTCCAGAATGAGGTATAGATTATATAGAGATAATAGATAAATGACCTTGTGATCAATGTTCTTTGAGACACACTGAGCTCAATGAAATTGTAATGTTATAATATAATGAAAATGTAGTGTTAAAATATAACAAAACATTTGGGAGATAATAATCTGGGGATCTAAATTTAAAACTGTGATATGTCTTACAAGGTTTTTGCTTGTAGAGTATCTTAAAATTGCTAAAATCTTTATTATAACATTCATTGTGAAGTGCCTATGAAAAAGTAATGCTTCATAGGTAAGATCAGACTGCTTTTTATTTCAGAAAAGAAAGCAGTTTTTCTAGTGAGGAATGGCAGCTCACACTGTGGGCTCCACATACTATTTCATTCAGTAGAAAAGTGAGTTGCAGCAAGATTTCAGGATTATCCCAAAGATGATGTGTGAATAGTACACCAGACTGGGGATCAGAGGATCTGTACGCTAATCCTCCCTGGGCTGTTGCTAAAGAAGAGTTCTCTACTGTGAAGGAAGGGATCACGGTGAAACTTAGCAGCCTGATTCATCAACCTAACATCAGACTGTCAGATGAGAGCAAACCTATGGAGGGAAACTTCCTCAAGGGTTCACCCTGGGACAGAATAATCAGATTTCCCCACATTCTGTCTTTTCAACATTAAAGGACCAAAGGGAGGATTTTCTCTTTAGTGAATAAAAACCTCTAAATTCACCAAATTATATTATCAATCATTGATGGGTTAGAGCAGTGAAAATTGTTCATCCTAAGGCCAAGGATAGACTAGGGCATTACCACAACAATACATGAACCAAGATAGATTGCAGGAGGGACTGCAATAGAATATTTGTCTACCTGAAAGACGTTCTAGGATGCTGTGACCTCTCAAGGTCCCACACAGGTCTGTTATTCTAAGAATTTTATCTTCCCTTTTCGTTTTAATACTGTCCTGGGTCTGTTTTTCTCTCCAGTTTATTTTCCCTTGCTTCATTTTCTTAGATGCATTTTGATCTGTATCTCCACATTCTTGGCGGAAATCAATAGCTTGTTAAAAAAAAAAAAGATAGTGACACCTGAAAGGACAGGGCTAAGAGTCCTACTCAAGACATCACTGTGCTAACCTAACTGGATTTATAAGATATATCAAGTCTTTTTCTAATGGAAAGGGCCAAGGATCCAAATGAATGATAAGAAGAAAAATTATTTTGGCTGGTGAGGAAAGGAGATTTTTAAAAATACTGGAAGAGACTTTTTAGACAGTTAACAAAAACTTGCTTTTGAGATAAAGAATTAAAATATCTTAAAATAGTGTTTAAGAACACTCCTCTAAAATAAGGATCATTATATGGGAAGAAGTTATTGAAAATGCCTCCTTTTGAACAACTGTATTTCTAAGATGTTGCTTTCAGAAATAAGGATATAAAATTAGATGATTTGAAAATAACAGTGTTGCATTTTTGTTTTGTTAGCCCAAAAAAGTAGAAAACTAAGGGAAATAATCAATTAGCAGAAGCCTCTTTCTTCTCAGAGATGACACTAGAATACCATTCATTTTCCAAAAAGATAGATGACAGATCAACTGCTCTTACTTGATTGTAAATTTTAATTTTTTATTTATTAAAGCCAGAATATTCTTCCATATCTTAAATGTGATTCTACAGGATGTAGCTAGTTGCTACATAGTCTTACTTGTTATGCACATCCTTTATATACCTATTGCTTCTTGATTGCAGGAAGAGGAAGAGAGTGGCATGGAAGGAGTGAGGGAAGGAAGGTAGATAAAATAGAGGATGCCAAGGAGAAGGGGTGGGGGTGGTGGTGCTACAGACAAAGTAGATGGTGGGAAACAGAAGCCAAGAAGACAATAAGGAAGCAAATTCTTGGACTCGGGGTTTGGGTCTCCACTTACTAGGTCTTCTGATGCAAGCCACCTTCTATTTGTTATCCATTTAGTCACTTTATTATTTTAGTGATAATCATGTTATCCAAAGTGATTATTGTCTGCGTAATTGCTCAATGTACAGATTAAGACACTGGCAAAATTCTCCAGTTTTGAAAAGAGAGAGATTGTAATTTATTCCCTTAGTAACTTTCTGTCTTAGAGGATGTCACCCAGGCACTTTGATCTTTGGTTTCCTCTCTATAGATTGGAGATTTAGCATGCAGGATGCTTGTAAGTTTTAAATTAAATTAGGTAGTTTATTTAGTCTTAGGAGACTGATAGATCCTAGGTGAGCACTCAGAAAATACTAAATTAAGGCATATGAAATTGCTATTTTTTTAGGTCAAAAGAAGGTCAAATATTGGCAATTTTATGTTGTTAGCCTAACAGTGATTTTATTCTTTTAAGTAGCTAGGCAGGTATAGACCAATCAACATTCAGGACACCTAACAGTACAATTCTGTTCCACAAGCGATTCAGATCCTGCTTCTGCTCTATTGCCCAGAAGCAAGACCCAGCTTTGCAC
Organism: Catagonus wagneri; assembly: GCA_004024745.2. Taxonomy (NCBI): domain Eukaryota; kingdom Metazoa; phylum Chordata; class Mammalia; order Artiodactyla; family Tayassuidae; genus Catagonus; species Catagonus wagneri. The sequence goes on along the minus strand of PVHT021183526.1, from coordinate 6,397,300 downwards.
TACCTGAACATGATGTAAAATATTGCCTACAAATTACTCTGGGGCCCACAACTCTACCCAGGTGTATTTCTTCCTGTTGCTGGATGATTGTGCTTCTCACTGAGCTCTGGGTCCGGGGCAGCTTATATTGGACCCATTCTGTCACTACTAGAGCTATAGTTAGTTTTTCCCACTTGATGGCTGCCTGGATTTCATTTCAGTTGAACTATCCTGGCTCAGGAACACTGTGCTTTCAGGGAACATATAGTCTACCCTCCAAGTGGTAATAATCAGAAACTGACCATTGTTTAAATGGAGTCTGCACTCACACTGAAGCAAACATCTTGCCATTTCTTTAACTCAGCCTGCTGTTTCTGCGCTTTTGCCTAGGACTGTTCCTCTGCTGGCAGCACCTTATTTTTTTCTACTGACTTAACAAACTCCTACTCTTCTGCAAGAGAAAGCTCGTATGTCGTGTACTCCATAAAGCCTTCTTTGCATTTTATAAGCTAACCGCATGCGCCACAGTACCACCCCCCCACCCAATAAAGCAGTCTTGTCAATTACCACACTGTATCTGAGTTTGTCTCCCCATTTGATTGTGAGCTCCTGGAGAGCAGGAACGGTATCTTTACATTGAACTATTCGGTGTTTGGCACTTTAACTGAAACACAATAGGCAGACCCTAAATTATTTCCTGAAAAAAACTGATAAATTTTGCTAAGAAAAATTAGTAAATAAACAAACCTCTTTTAGGGGCCCAAGAACAGAATGATTTTTTTTTCTTGTAGCTATTTATTTCTTTCCTCCTCCCACTCTTTCTCCCTCCCTGGCTCCTATCATTCCTTTGTTTTCAATTCAGGGAATTAAAAAAGATTCCCAAATTATATCCCTGTGCAGAAGCATATGGGAATTTTGAAGATTCTGATTTGCACAGGTATAAAAAATGAAAAAGTAGTCACACAAAAAAATAAAGAGACTCCTTGGCATCTTTCAACTGACTGCTGTATTATCTCCTTTAATAAGACGACTTAGAGTCTGCACATTTCCCTGATAAGAATAACTACTGTCATATTTCTTGTTTCAATTTGAACATTTTAAAGGCATTTGCTATTAGTGCTAATTAGATGTATAAGAGTCTTCCTGAACAAAGTAGATAGTCACAGCTAATTCATAAAAAATTAATGATAGTAGTTAAATTGCAACATAGATTTGCACTTTGGGTAGGGTTAAATTACCAAATAATGTGAATACTATTTAAAATAATTTTAATATTTAATGCAAGTCATAGCTTTATTAAATTCATAATAATTTTGAAATTTTCTCAATATTTTTCCAAATGAGTGTCTGTATAAAATCTCTTTAAAGTAAATAAGCTGCTAACATGGTAACACCAGTAGAGGGAATAACATTAGCCATTTATAGAATGTTTATTATTATTACTTTTACATTCTTGATTTTCTGTTTGTCCAAGTATCATACATACAGTTCAACCCAAGTTCCTGAGTTTAGATGTTAGATATTTGAGACAATCCTTTAATCTTTTTTGAGTTACTAGAGTACTGATGGCCGAAGTAATCACTTGTTAAATGATTTCTCAGTAACCTAAAAGTAGTTGGTGTGTGTGTGTGTATGTGTATCCATTTCTTAGAAGTTATGCAGCTTTCTCTTAAAGTAGTTTGGACACTGAAAGGATGTGATTGATTATTTACTTTTCTTTTATTGAATATAAATTAAGTTGCAGTCCAATTTATTTAAAAGGAAAATTTAAGAGAGGACTTTAAAGCAAGAGTGACATCCAAAGTTAGCCTGCCAACTGAAAGTGTCTTTACAAAGAGGATTTGAGTACTCATCTGGGTTTTTTTATGCACTGCAGATGATTACCTGATTTATAAAATGAAAGCATTTCAGTAAAGTGGACCCACAGCCCATTTTTTTGCATGGAATCTTACTTTTCTGATGATATTATAAAACTGGGTATCAAGATAAAATGAAATGGAATTCACATAGCTTGTCTACCTACTGTAAGCCAAATTGTATTCCATTGATTTGTAAAGTTATTGTGCTCATCTTCAAGTTAGATGCCTACTGGGGGGAAAGAGGGATCTCTAAGAGTATTTATATTTCCTTCTTTGATTCTTGTAATTTTTGTAATGGTAGCTCCATATTCTACCAGGTTGAAATTTTTCTTAACACATGGCTTGGGTTCCAGAACATCCCATAGGCAGAAGGAAGAAAAAAATTGCTAGAGGGCAAGCCACCTGGCTTGAGGATTAGGTTATCTTCTGTGATCACTTGGCTAGGGCACTGGGCATTACTTGGAATACAGTAAATTATTCTTTATGGTTGTTTGTTGAATGAGAGAATCAATTAATAAATCACCTTACAGAAGTTTGCTTTGCAACATTGAACTCTAAAGTCTAGTTTGCTTTTTTGATTGCTATGTTAAATTCTTGGACCTTGCCCTTCCCCAGTACCTCTTCTCATAAATTTGGCCTTTTCCTGACAAATAAGCAACACAGTTTTCTAACCTAATTTCCTGAACATTTGGTTTTGCTTTAGAAAACTTATTCCTCAGCCCATCTAGCTGTTGTTTTGGCCTCCTGCCTTCTTCGTCACTAGTTTTCCTCCTTTGAGCTCAGAAATATTTAAATCCCAGTTGTATCAACACAAAATGTTTTCCTCCACCTATCCTTTTCCCATCTTCCAAAAGACTAACTTGAAGATGTGACCGGGTATGAGTGATAATTTGTACTTCAGTAATTGGAGTCTTGTTCTGTTTCTGCCTTCAGCATTCCCAGAGTATATTTCATTGAGTTAATGAATATAAGCTTCTTCAGCCTGAGTACGTGGTAGTGGTAGCAGGGAAGGGAAAATATAGGGCAGATATTTATATCTGTGAACAGGAGAAAATGCCCAAGCAAAGGCTCTTTTTTGATGCTCATCTGCAATCTCAAGCTAGACATCCTCTTGTTCTGTCATTCCCTATACCTGTTTCTCTCAGCACAACACCATTCTTTCCTCTCTTCCCTTCAAAACTCAGTAAATAATAACTCTCACTATAATTATAGGTAGTCCTTGAGCAGAAAATATGAATTTCTAAGACACAGCAGTTAACAGTTGTTATAATATTAAAGCGAAGTAATATACCTCATAAACCCATGTTTCTATCAAAGGTAAGTAAGTTGAGTTGTCAGCTATCTACTTAGCATCACTGGCACTACCTTCTAGGGAGGCCTCCACTGCTGTGCTACAGGTTTGATTATTTTCAATGACTTCTATGATTTTCTTCCTCTCAACCTTCTAGCAGTTGTAGAAGAATTTAATTCTCTAGATCTAAAAACAGGTCATCATAATTGGGATTCATAAAATACTTTCTAACTGAATTTTGACTAACATGTATTTATACTGAGAGCAGTTCCAGGGAACTAGGACATTAAATATGAGAATTTAGGATTGGTTCAGTGATATGAGGGTAGTAATTGACGTCGTTGCTTTGCTATTGGAAAAATTAAACTCTGGAAGTCAGTGGCATGTGGTAGCAAAGCCAATTATCTGTGGCTGTTGGAATGGAGTGCTTATGAATGGAAAGACTGTGGAAGGCTGAGTTTTTTTCCCAGTAGAATGTTAAGGTGGAATACCTTCTTCTGACTATACTATAAAGCTTACATATAGCTGTCAGGTAATGACACAGTCAGAGAACTAAAGATAATTTAACTGCCTTAAAAATACCTTTTATTTTTTCTAACTGGAAAGGTTGAGACTTTAAAAAATTAAATCCTAAGTTTGAACATGTAAGTGGCTGTGTTACAATGTAAATCAGATTCCCAGACTTATTTGGTCTCTTATTTTAAAAAATCAGGGGATTTATCAGAACAGAGTGGAATCCTTATGTTCAGTAAGTTTATACGAATATATAAATTTTCTGCTCCAGAAAATTTATATGAATATTTTTTGTGCATGGCTTACTGGGAGTGGTATGATACATTATGTGTAAAAAGTTCTTTGAACACTATAGATGTCTGAGTGTATGAATGACTGAGGCTTTTTAAATTAAGAGAGATTAGTATTAATGAACTGATTTGATGGTCTTAACTAAGGGCAGGTTTAAGTAGGTCTCAGAATAGAGTAAGACTTTGCAATGACTCTAGGTTGCTATTAAAATCTCCTATTTGAGCAATAGCACATAGTAGATCCAGTAGTGACTGAACTGGTTTATGGAAACTGTATGGAGCATTTGATAAGTATAATAAAATTATAGCCCAAAGCTGTGCCCTAGAGCTTTGGAGAAAAGCCCCGATTTCTTATACTGAAAAATATTCTCCTTTTGATAATTAGTTGCTGGCCTGCTACCAAAATCTTGTATGGACTGAGTTCCTAACAATGGGAGACATGCAACCCAAGCTACTCATAATGTAATAGATGAATTTAAGTCATAAAATGGGGCATACAAGCCAGCTTTTAATCATCAAGTGAAAGTGACATGTATGGGATTTGACTCAAGTGGGATATAAAGATATAAATAAGCATGATGTACATGTGGCTCAGTCTTCCATGATACACATTCCTGCTACTTTAACATTTCTCACTCAACTCATACCTTATGGCCTCTTGAGGAACTCCCTGTCACTAGCTGAATGTGATAGGAAAAAAATGCCAGGTTTATAGATGATTGTAAATCATATGTTGTTATAACCCGAAAGTGGATAATTGCACTATTAAAGCTTTACTTAGGTATGGCAATGAAGAGTAAAGGGGAGAGGGAATTCTATCAAATAGACAGGGTTTTGTGCCAATCATCTGTTTTTCACTGTACATGAAAGAAGATATGACTAAAGATATGGAGCGAAATCAATCTGTGTTCAGTGGTAAACATTTGGAAGGAATATTGTTGGAAAATTGGTAAAGACTTACATAAGCGGACCTCTCAAAATGGCAATGAAAGGAGATATCTGCATCCTGTAAGAATATTCACCAAAAGGCATCCTATCCCAATGAGATTTTCAGTAGATGAAGATGGCAAGCTCCATATATTTTCAGTGGATTTACCAACAAGGTGACCCTAGTCACACTGGGATGGAGGTTTATTCACAGGATTAACAGACATACCCCTTGGATAGGGATATTCTAGTTACCACCACAGTTGTATTCCCAATCTTAGAAACCAACGTTGAACCCTTGATGCAGTGTTATTTCTCAGGGCAAGTCAGAACCAGCCGCTCAGGGACAACATAATTAATTGGGTCTCTGCAGTCATAGAAATGGCAGCAATTTGTCCTCACTGGAAGATTCATATTCGAGGTATAGAATTGCCTTCTCTGTTCCACACAACTTTGCTTTCACTTACTTGATTTGTTTGTCATGATCCCTTAACACCGCTTTTGACCAGTGTGCTCAATTAACATTAAGACAGTGGAGGCAATGTGCTTATATCCCTGCAATTCACTCACTGACTCTATCAAACTGTAACCAGTAGCCAAGTGGAGACACGTGAAAGGTTGTAGTGAAGGTTCATCTATGGCAATTCTTTAGTAATAATTTGAGGAGCTGACATATTGTGCAACAAATGAGGTATGTTCTTTAGTTGATTAATATGAGGTTCCATTTCTCCCATAGTCAAAAAAAAAAAAAAAAGTCTGGGAACAAAGGGTGAAAGTGGAGGTAGCTTCTTAATTTATTCCCCTAAAATCTATTGTGAAATTTTTGCTTTCTGTCCTCACGATTTTGACTTTGCTTTTTTAGAGGACCTAGTAGCAATAGCGCTTCCATCAGGAGACAGAACAACTATTCCACTGAATGGGAACCTGAGATTACCACCAAGTCATTGAGTTCTCTCTGACACTGAACATGCAAGCAAAGTGGTGGATTATTCTACTGACTGAAAGGACTGACTCAACAGAGCCCGGAGGAAACGGTCAGAAAGTCAGGAGATTGCTTAGCACACTTTATGTCCTAAGTAGCATTTCATGAAAGGCTACAACCAGTTATAGGCAGGACCACTAAAACCTCCAATGTTTCATGAACGACAGTTTGGGTCACTCTAAATAGTGAAAAGTTGAAGTGCAAGCTCAGGGCAAAGGAAAGATGGGGTAGGCAGTGGAGGCAGGAATTATGACAGGTGACCACTTGCAGAAATGGAGAGGGTAGTGTTTATTAAAATTTCTCTTGCTTGTTTTGTTATGCATTTTTATATATAAATCATTTTCCTTCCCCATATTATTTATTATAAGCTGTGTTAACAATATTAACAGTGATTAATGCTTTAAATTTAATATTAAGTTACAGGATAACAAAGGGATATCTTGACTGTGCTAGAAAAAGAATTTTACTCAAAGATGAGTACAGGAATGTAATACAATTTATATATCAACCTTTTGGAAAGTGGTGGGGCAATTCTTAGTAGATCAAGGAATAGTTCCATCATGCTGGATAAAAAAAAGGTGTTGTTTTTGATGTTTGAAAGTTTAAATGTACCAAAAAAAGGTAAATATGGTTGTTAAGTGAGCCAAAGCTCATTGCAGAAGAGATGCGAGAAACTACCCTTCTCAGAATCCCCTTCCTTTTATACTCACAGGTGCTTATCTGTTAATAATAGGCACCAGTGAGATTTAGAGGATAGAAGAGGAAAAGAGCCAGAGAAAGTAGGAGTTAGGTACTTGGTAAAGACCACAGGCATGAGGTTTAATGAAACTGTATTATGTTCAGAATTCATAGAATGACTTCTATTTTCCTTAATGAAGTTGGAGTGACTCAGTGAGTATACAGACAAACAAAAAAATTCCCTCCTCTGGATTAAGAGTAAAGTGATTATTTCTCATCAGCTTCTTTCCAGTCCAAACCCTAGGGGCAATTAAATGTGTGAATACAGAAGTTTTTCATGGGTGATAAAAATGGCCCTTAACTAGTTCTCTGACCCCAAGCAGCTGTCGAAATCGACCATATACACTAAGAGAAGATACAAGCATTAAGTACCGTGACCTAAGAATGAATGAAGGTACAGAGGAAATATCTCCAAAATTTCAGGGAGTTAACCCCATCTTTCCTAACTTCAGAGCCTTTGCAGGAAATTTCACCACTGCTTGGAGACAGTTTCATACAGAGGCCAGTCCTTTTGCATCTTTCACCTCTCATCTTAAACATCACTTCTTCCTAGATTGACCACCCAATCTAAATTTTCTTATTCTCTTTCAAAGCACCTGGTTTCTTTGCCTTCACTGCATTTATTACTATTTGAAACAATTTATTTGTCTCCTTATCTGTGTGCTTAGCATGTATCTTCTCTATGAGACTGTAGACTCGGAAAGGGCTAAGGTCATTCACGGCTTTTTTTGTAAACTGCTTCATATCCAGTGCCTAGAAAACAGTAGGTGTTCAATAAATATTTGTTGACTGAATAATTGTCTATTGAAGCAGAGACAGTAAGGGATGGGTGAAAACAAGTAATCTTCTCAGACAAGAATGACTTCAGTATTTGACTCAGTGACACCTGTCAATAAAGTGAAATAATGATATGGATTTGTTTTGTTCCCTCACCCTCTTTGTCCTGAGAAAGCAGGATGGTGGTGTTCCAGTATTAACTAAAAACAGACTTTCCAGGGAATAGGAAATGAGGAAGGAAAATATCCTTCCTTTCCCATATAGTCTTCAATTTTTTTTATATTTTAATTCCAGCTGATTGTATTCATTTTTATATAGTATCTATAAAATTAAAATATTTTGTATGGTATTTATACAACAGTGACCGCGTTGCCTAACAGATAAGGCATCTGACTTCGGTATTTATAAATAAATGTTTTTAGATGCAATTAAAATAAATATATCCGGTAGGGCTATGCATGGAATTATTTAGCAACAATAATTTTTCAATAGGTTTGTAAAATAGAAATTTTTTGCTTAACAAAGTAAAACAATGTTTTGATAATTTCAAGATGTATTGTAAACACTGTAAAAAGACCTGCCTCCTTGTTTGAAGCTACACTGATCAATGCATTGACCTCTGTCTGGAACTGTATTAACCTCTTTCTGCAGTGAAGAAATTTGAGAACTCTGCCATTTTTCTTCTTTAGAAACTTTCACTAAGATAGAAAGCATTTTGTGGAAGGTTGCATTATTTCCATTTTTACTCAGAGAAAAGAGAGTCCTGTCTATGGCTGCATGTGTTACATAAAACTATACTTTGTGTAATCCAAAATATAATGTGAAAGGATTTTGATGTGTTTAGACCCAAATCAAATTTGCATAGTTTTCACAAGCAGAGCTTGTGCTTGAATTATGTGCATTGTTACATTATTTGTGCATAGGTTTCACAGGTAGAGCTTGTGTTTGAATTATGTGCATCATTACATTATTTGTAACAAACTGCATGCATTTAAAATTTAGAAAGAGAAACTTCTACTTACTCCTTCCCTACTAATGGGCTCACCCAAGAAAATCAATTCAGTGAGCTCTTACATATCTGGTTAATTTAGTTTTAAGTCTAGATTAAAACTAAAGAATTTAAAAATTGCCATTTTAAATTTTCTTTAGTATGACGAACCATACATAGGTTATTAACTGATGCTATTCTAGCCTGTTAAGAAATTTTACATTTTCATGATTTGAGCAGAGAACAGCACTAGTAAGACCGAATCAGGAAGAAAGTGAGGTTTTTTGGAGCACCATCTCACCACTTCTAACTACTGAGCTTAAGGCCACTTCCTGTGTATCATTCAACTACTGACAAATTTTTTCATTTAATAAACAACTGTAAACCCCAGCTCTTTGAGTGATTTACCATGACCATTAATTTGTCTCATTCTGGGGAAGCCTGCAGGCTGAGTTGGCCAGCCTACTCAGGGGCTCTCCTCCTAGCCTGTTTAGTCTGGGGCCTGAGTCAAAGGAAGAGTAACCATCCAGAGGAAGCTATTTTCACATCAGTAATGGGAAACCAAGAGGCAAACCAGAAACAGACAAGGCCTCTCAATGCCTGGGTTTGGAACCAGCCACACTGTCACTTATGCCAAAGTTTCCTTTGACCAAAGCAAGACTTTGGCTGAGCTCAAAGGACAAAGTACAATTTGTATTTTTGTGGGAGGAATGCAAAGTTACCCAGAAAAGAGAATGTGAAAAGGCAATAATAGTTCATTCTGTCACTGACTTTCATTATCTTTACCTGCCTGTTAGGCCTATGTATGTATCGTCCAAGATGATTTTCTTTTAAAATCATGGCAACCCCAAATCCTTTGGCTGTGATGGCAGGAATAAAAGCAGTGACAGCATAAAGTTCACTCTAAAAAAAAAAAAAAGGTTTAAAAGTTAAAATTAATAATGACAACACAAAATTTAAAAATCAGTTAGCAAAATGCCTAACGTAGAATTAACTTTTGTCTCAAGGGATGTTTTTGTGTTACGTTGGAGAGCAGAGCCCCAAAGAAATAATCCTCAAGTTTATTCCCTTGGGCAGGCTGTAATGTCCATTTACCAGTAAAGTCCTTTAAGGGGAATATTTATGAGTGGGCATTTATGTTTTATTATATGGGAATCTCTGAAGTATAAATACCATTTTCATTATTTCATTATTTTATTTAAAGATATTTCATAATTAATTTTACCTGGTTTTAGTTTTGTTTATAGTCTCATAGCTAAATGTATCTTTTAAACATTTCTAATAGCATATCAGAAATATAATAATGATAAAGTTTTTAAGATATTATATAATTGATAAATGATATAAGAACTTTCAAATTGTGTTATTTAAGGAAATATACTTCCTTTCTTATATGGCTTGAATGGTGCTTATTTTTCTGAGAGAGTTAGCTTCAGGAATTTTCCTCTGTGCATTTCTCTGAAATCTTCTGGAATAATTACCTCCTTTTCTCTCTTCTACAGTTGTCAGCTATCTCAAATGAAATATCAGGATACTCTTTGCTCACCAGAGGGTATCATGACAAAAATGACCAGTCATTTGTTGAACCAGTAAAGCAGTACACTAACACACCCAATGTATAAACTCATTTTAAAGACCAAATTCTTTTCATTTTCTAAATTTTCTTCAGTGAACATTTTGTACGTACTATCTTTCACAATGCAATATAAGAAACCAACAAAAGACGTTAGCTTACTTATAAATTTCTAGTGTTCAATATTCAACACAGATTTTTTTCTCAGCTCAGAGAACTGGGATTATATAGCTAAAATTACTTTCAGCTGCATAATATTCTTAGTACTGATATCACCAGTCTCTAGGTTAGAGACTAAATATGTATTTTTACACAATGCACAAACTGTTCTACATTTCTTCTGGTAGAAATTCTAGAGTAAAGCAGTTGTCCAAAGTCCATAAGCTGTTCAAAGTTGTGTCTTGCTGTTATTCATTTTTTTTTAGCCAGCTAGTAAAGACTGGGTAAAACCTAGCTGATACTTTGCTAGTCTTCACCAGTGTAACTATGCCACCTATTAAAATTTTAAGAAGACTTACTTATGTTAAAAGGAGCTGTCGTGAGCCTCTGGGAACCATACTTCCCTCCAGGAGCCCCTTAGTTCTGATAATACGGCAACTAATGACCAACCTATGGCATTCCAGAGTATTCGGGGACCCTTCTTCACTAACAGTATCAGGCATCTCTGCTGGCTGATAAAATCCTAATCATACTACTTTTTTTAATTAATATCATTTTTGGAGCTATGAGAAGAAAATATTTCTTAACAAATGTGACATTAAAAGGAAATAGAAAGAGAAGGACTCGATTGTAGGAAGTGGTAAGGTGGTAGAGAGAAAAATTACAGCCAAGGTGGAGTTGAAGTCAGACAGTGTTCAGTTCCGACCAGATCTGTCACCTAATAGTTTTGTGATCTTAGTAAGAGTTCAACCACATGCTAAGCCTCAAGCTTCTAAAATGAACGTGATAAACCCATTTTGCATAGGATAATGTTAGACACATGACGTAATGTTTAAAAGTGCCTGACCCTGCTGTAAACCATTAATACCTTAATCCTCACAGTGCTCAATATAACAGAGCAAGTAGAATTTCATCTCCTTACTTCTGATGCCTGTCTGTCAGTCACCACCCTGAACACAGCCGCTATAACAAGCACAGATATGGGGGGGAGGATACTGTTCAGCTTGGAAGAACCTGGAATCTAAGGTTGATGGAACACAAGGAAAATCCTATTTATTTCTCCTAACTTGCTACAGGGTATTGGCAGCCTGGTTGTCTGTGGGTAAACTTAATATCTTGATTAGCTCTCCTGAGAATGCTTCTGGGAACTGTTGTATGAAGTGGGAGGTAGAAAACTGGCTAATACCTATGGTGGCTTCAAAAGGGTCTGCTGAGGTCTAGTTGTTTGGAATTGTAAGATGTGCGTTACCTTGACAACCACAGGCAGCCCAAGGCTGGGTTTTGTGTGGCTTTAGACGCCTTTGCAATTCCTTATGGGGATGAATGATTTGTATATCTAATCAATGAATGGCAAAGACATGTTATTTAACAAGATTAATGAAGCTCACTTAAAGCGTTTTGTATGCTAGGCCCAATGTTGTGGCTTCCTTAGAAACATGGTTAACATGTCTGGAATGTTGATCCCAAGGAGGACCAAAACCTTCTTTAATACTGGATGAAATTTCATACTGGGGCCATAAGTATATTTTCAGTTGCCTCATACATAATCTCAGAATTTGGATTAATCCTAGAACACTATGAGGAAGATTTTTTTTTAATTACCGATGATTTTGATAACACTTGGATGACTTCTAGACTTAGTACCTGCCCTCAATAATTCAATCCTGACACCCCCCCCTTTTTTTTACTAGACTAGCAAACAATGAAAACCAATTTTTTGATATCTTTGCTCTGAGGAAATTCTGGACCATCATTTTCCTTTCCCTAAAGTTCCCAACTTTCTACTTTTTTCCTGTTACGATCTGATTTTATCTTCCTTTCTTGGGTTCATACTTAATCCTTTCAATCTGGCTGTAATGAATACAAATCTCAGTTTGTAAACACATTCTCTCTTTTTTTATCTATAATTGAGAAATTGTTTTTCTTGGATGTTGAGAGATATCTCAATTAGTTATTTATTGCTATGTAACAAATTAGCCAAAATCTTAACAAACAACTGACCTTGATTATCTGACATGATTCTGAGGATCAAGAAGCTGGGAGCACCTGAGCTGGGCTGTTCTGCCTCAGGATCTCTCATGTGGTTGCAGTCAAGTGGCCAGCAGGACTTTCAGGCTGTAAGATTTGACCACGACTGGAAGATCCACTTCTAAGGTTACTCATCACATAGGTCTCTCCCCAGGGCTGCTCTTCATCATGGCAGCTGGCCTCCTCCTGGACTGAGCAATGAGATAGACAGCCATAAATTCTCTTCTATAATCTGATCTCAGAAATGATGTACCATCACTCATGCTTTATCCTGTTGATCATGCAGACCAGCCCTATATACAGTGTGGAAGAAGACTACCCAAAAGTGTATATACCAGGAGGTGGATCATGGGGAAGCCACACATATTTTCCCTCCCCATTTTGCTAGATCGGTAAACTTAATTATAGACAACTTAAGGTTCTTTAAGCCCCATTCCTAGAGCTGTGTGCTGCATGTAAATCTTTACATAACAATAAATCTGGTGTTTTTTTTTTTTAATAATTGGTCTTTGGTATTATTATATGCCCACCCTAAAAACTGTTGACAAACTATAATAGACATTGCTAGCATACCTCCCACTTAACATCCAGCAAGAGTGAGGAGTGTGATCTGTTTGTGCCCCCAAAGACTTAAATCATCTTCCTTTAAACATAATGGGACCTCCTAAGCACTCCTCATTCAAGAGGATATGGTTTTGAGGGAAGGAGGTGGTGTTACCCAGGAAAGGATGGTGAGAAATGAATGCAGAACCAGAGGACAAGAAGGCAAGGACACTAAGAAAACATTTATAGAGAATTATTGTATTAAGTTTACCCATCAGGACTTGTACTACCCAGTAATACATAGGGATGTCTGTCTTGGTGCCTATATACTCTTACATGAAGACACATATATATCAAAACCACATCCTCTGGATGGTTCTGATCACAAACCTTACAATTTGCCAAGTTGGGCAAGGTTCTAGAAATATGGGCCATACATGACAGCCTAAAAGTTTTCTTTCTGACATTTGTTAAAAGGAAAATCAGCTTTCTTTCTCTGAAGCTAGCATGAAAATGATTCTTTACCTTCCAGGATCCTCATATTGTGACAAGTTGATAAGCACTCTATTTTCACCCTCCTATTTTCTCCATCATAAATAGGTTTCCATTTGTAACTTCTGTGCAGTTTCACCTAGAAACAAGGAAGAAAGCACACTGCCCTATTTTAGCTCGCCAGGGCAAGAGCATTGGAGAAGATGAAGGCTCACTGTTACCTATCACAAGTGTGTCTGAATGATGGTGCCTACAAAATCAGAATGTGCATTCCTGGGGAAGGCACCCCTGTGACATGCCAGTCCATATTCTTGCAATAGCTAATTTGAATAAGCCAGATTTATGGCTTTAAGGATACATCTAAGTCTGGTGGAATGAATAAAACCATATACATGAATCATCTGATATGTGAACACTCAATATTTGCAACATGAATTTCCAAGAGGGATTTGGAAATGATTTAGCTCATTCTACCCTGATACCTAACCCTTTTCTTTGTCTTGCTTCCATCTTAACTTACACGTTTTTGACCCACTTGCTTAGTTTCTTAATCAATACATTAGCCCTTCCCACTATTGTAGAGTTTGATTTGGAAAGCACTATGGGGAACAGACTCCTTAGTTTGCTCCCAAGACTGCTTCCCAGGTATTGCCAAGAGTTGACATCTGTGTAGATGTGGCACAGATTTTCAGGTTAAGCTGAAAACTGATACACAAATGTTTTATTACCATGTTGTAATTTCACCTACTTCTTTGGAAACACTACAGAAAAAGACAAACAGAGATGTGTTGGGAAAGAAGCACTGTCAGAAGGCTAAGTTCTGTGGTAGAAAAATGCTAAATAAGTGCTTGAATAAATAGACAAATGTTAAAAAAAAAAAGAGCCTTGATTTGTCAAATAAGGTGGGACTTAGTATACCATAAGATGATGCTGTTTTGCCAAGCAGGGTGAGTTCATGACAGTTACCAGAGAATCCAGGTTTTGGTCAGCATTCCTGGTGGAAGTATTCAGTTTCCATTTACACAAGGGACACATTCTATCCTAGAACGCAAGCTGCAGAAGGACCAGACTTTGTGTCTCTTGCTTCCCTTTTTATCACCAGCTCCCACACAGTGTTTGGCACACACAGAGAGCAAGCACATATTTTTTAAAATAAATGACTACCTAAATGATTAAATGAACCTGGCATCTAGTCTATAGTAACTGCATTTCTGTCCTGAAGCCACTGGTATCCCATGGTGTCCTAGAAAGAAAATGTTAGTCTTCTTCTAAGGAAGAAACTTGAACAGCTCCTTTAAATTATCTCAAGCCTCCACTAATGAAGCAAGGGAAAATTCAGTTACATTTTGTATTTCCCAGTCAGGAATGGTCTGGCCACAGAGCAGAATGATATTTTTAAAATGCAGGAGAAATAATCCCCCAGTTTAATCTGTACAATGTTGAGCACAAATATCCTCTCCATTAACAGTATGGTGCAAGAGAGTCTGGAGGTCATTAGAGGACCTGAAAACGCCCTGCAATGTGTTTGTACAAGATTAGCCCTTCATGGAAAAGATGCATTCATTCCCGATATGGCCTGTGTCAGGGTTGCTGGCCTTAATGTGTGGAACTTTTCCAGTTCATCATGGCAAGCATGCCCAGAGCTATTTTCTAGGTTTGAAATAAAAGAGCAAGCTGTGGTAAGCCTGAAACCTTTGTTACTATTTCTATTCCTCTCTTCTCTATTTCCTGCTTGCTTTTTCACCCACCTGTTTTTTTTCCTTGCTCAGTAAACAGAGCTGCCCATATGGCAAGTTGTGATAATCTTCCTTTCCTCACTGCCCATCCATGAATTTGGCTTTGGTTTAATGCCAGAGAGTTTCAAATATTGAAACAGAGGCAGACCTTCTTTTCCATTCACTACGCACTCAACTCCAAGCTATTTCTTCAAAGATCTGAATGACCCCAAACTCTATCCTGTGTTCCTGGATACTTTCCCTTCTCCTTGTATGCTTGTCTTGTATATTTTCCATCACTGTCCTGTCTCTGGATAGTCTTGACTTTATTTGCTGTCAACGCAAATCCTTTATTCTGGTGCTAAAAAAAAAAAAAAAAAAAATCTGTGTTTTAATTGAAAATATTCACAGGAGTTTTGATTTTACTTTGACACCGTATATTTTATAACTGAGTTCAAAGAGAAGGGAAAAGATATACATCCAAGCTAACCAGCCAGTATAGGACATGTTACGCTACAGAATCCAGCCACACAAACATCTTAGAACACAAACATTTAGAAGTTTCTGCTGTGGTGCAATGGGGGTTAAGGATCCAGCTGTGGCATAGGTTGTAGCTATGGCTTGGATTCGATCCCTGGCCTGGGAACTTACATATGCCTCTGGTGTGACTGAAAAAGAAAACAAAAACAAAAAAGTTAAGTTCGTGCTACATGCCTATCCCCAACTGGGAGGGAGCTCTGCCCATGAGAGTCATTCAGAGTCCAGGCTGGCAAACAGGCCACCATTTCAAATATGGGCACTCCAGCCAACATCTCCAGTTTCACTGGTCTCGGTCCAGTGAAGGCCTGAACTCTAGAGCAGTGCTTTAGTGCTTTTTAATTTGAATTAGTTTACCCGGGGAATCTTCTGAAAATGCCAATTTTGATTGTGTACACCTGGGCAGGGTCTGAGCCTGTGCATCTAAGAGCTCAGATGATGCTGATGTTGCTGGTCCACCCACCATGTTTTCAGTAGCAGAAGTCTAACTAACCAGATAATTAAATGTTCTGGTCCAGAAGTACAGTTTTATTAGGCACATGGATCCACCCAGTCACTGGAGAGCTGAAAAGTGTAAACCCATCACATACCTGAAAGAGAGAACTAAGAATATCTGGTGAACATCCAGAAACATTAACATGATTATTTATATAGTATAGAAGTAAATACTTTTTTTCACAGTTTGTAAGCTAAACCAGTCAGTGTGTTAAAATGGCAATCAAAAAAAAAAAAAAAAGGTGGACAGGGATTCTTAATACCAGGCTGTATGTTATTAGACTCAATCATGGGGATCTTTTAAAAGCACAAATGCCTTATAATTCTAGGCTAGGTGAGGGGTAAGGCCTGGATATTTGTAATTTTTCTTTTTGTTAGCTGCCCAGGTCATTCTCAAGCCAGGCTGGAAAAACACTGAAACACTAAGTATTTTTTGAAGGTGTAAAAGCACAACTTGCAGAATGCTTTTTGTTTGTTGATAGCCTCCATCACACATCAATGAAACATACTATAAAAGCTGTTGTGTTTTAATTATAACTGAATGTAAATTTGTCTGAGACAACAGAAATGTTTTCTTAATTTTTTTCCCAATTAAAAAAATCTTACCTTTTTTTTTTCTTTTTTAATTATTGTTAGTACCTAAGGGACAACTTTCCATTTAGGGAGTCACTTGTATTACATTATTCAGATTGCTCCAGTATGCAAGTGTGTTACCCAAAATGCTGATTTGTTCGAGTTTATGAGAGAGCTGAAAGAAAGAAAGGCTGTTGAGGAAGAAGGCTGAAAGGCAAAGAAGGAAGAAAGGTGGGGGGGGATGGACGAGAGGGAGGAAGAAAGGGAGGGAGGGAGGAAGGAAGGTAGGAAGGAAGGAAGGGAGGAAGGAAGGAAGGAAGGAAGGAGCTAACATATGGCCCAGAACCACAGCAGGTGAGGTAAGCCACTGAGCCCAAACACTGGAGTCAGTTAATGGGAAACTCAATCTCAGATTCAAATTTTAATGATTTATGGATATCATTAAAGTGAATCTCCTTGTGCAAGTTACTTAGCCTCTCTAAAACTCAGTTTTTTAATATTTAAATGAAGAATATAACTACCTAACAGACTGCTGTTAATTAAGCTAAGTGAGAAAAGATGCAAATCTCTTAACACAGAGGCTAACGCATTGTTATCTGTCAAAATGGGTAGTGAACTGTTTTTCTTGGTGTGATAGGAAGTCTCTGGCTGCAATATTGCTCTGAAGGCAGTGGTAATAGAAGAATACCAATCTCCTTTATTTCCTTTGAAACTATACAATATATACAAAGCATTCACAGTCATCCCATGGTGCCCCCGAGGGATTCATTCCAAACTCTACAGATTCTCAGGACATAGTACCTTGAATATAATTGGCCTCCTTATTTGTGGGTTTCCCATCCTCGGTGTCAACCAATTCCAGATTGAAATTTCTTAGTTGAAAATCTGTGCATGGTTGAATTTGCAGATAGGCAACTTAGGATACAGAGGGCTGGCTGCATATTTTCTTGTAATAGACTGTTGAACTGTGGTATTGTTTGGGATTAAGGGTTGCTATGATAATGTATAAAATTAATGGAATGTAGGTTAGATTTGTTGGACTTCCCCAACACAGTGATCTGGATGAAGGCCACACAAGATAAACAAAAATGGTGAAAAGGGGGAGGAAATCATGTCATGATGAGGTCTACTTCATCTCTGCAGCACAGTGATTAGGGAAACAAGCTCTTAAATCTCAAAGATAGACATCTGTCCCTTCCTAGTTATGTAGTTATGTGGCCAGAGTCAAGGAACTTACCTTATCTAAGTAAGGGTTTCTTCTTGCATAAAGCGAATGTGGAAATACTACTGCCATAGAAATTTAGTTATGTTGTCACTATTTCCAGTTGTCTGAGGGGGTAAAAAGAAAGGCTTGAAGAGCTTCTATATAGTACAGGTTTTGAGCTAGTTTGTGACCAAATTACAAATACACAACTGTGTTATAGTTGACAAAAGGTAGATTATTTCTACCTTGGTGACAGTCGATGGAACTGGAAATTGAAGAAAGACCTTCGGGAAGAGATGAAATGTGAGATGAAGCTGAAAAGAAAAGCAAGTGACTGACAGTCAGAAACGAAGAGCAGTAGGTCATTCTAGCAGGAGGAATGATGTCTCCTCCTCAAATTTGGTTAGATATGTGAGAAAAATTGGCCACAGTTTTATTTATTTGGATTATGATTAATAATGTGGAATTAGGTTGGGAAGGAATATTAGGGCTAGGTTTTGAATAACTTCAAATAACAAAGTAAGAAATTCAGATTTCTGGAGACACTAGGGAGCCATTTAGCATTTACGAGCAGAAGAAAGTCATAATCAAAATTATGCTCCAGAAAAATAAATCCATTGACCTCAACATTATTGGAAGGAGAAGAGAATTGATGTAGCAAGAAAATATAAATGGATATTACAAAAATCTAATTCATTTTCATTTAGCAAAACAGTTATTAAAGGTCTACTTACTGACTTAGGCAAAAATTAGTGAACACCTAAATTAGATCACTCAAGTAGGAGGGTGATGAGTGACATACATGACATCTTTATTAAGGAACAATTTGAAAAATTATTGAGTGCTACTAATAAAAATGTATGGCAGTGTTTTGAGTTAAGAATATGTGCAATTGCCATAAACTGAAATCCCAAATAATAGTAGCCTAAACATATAGGGGTTTATTTTTCTCACATAATGAGAAGATCATAGGTAAATATTGCTACTGTTGATTCAGCTTCTGAGCAATACTGTCACACGCAGGATTGTTAAATTGCCTCCAACAGTCTGAGGTTGTTGGATTCCAGCCTTTTGTATGATACTTGATGGGCACACAGTATTTGTCATATCTTCAGCCCAGCTCCTTGATCAAGGAAAGTAAGGGGAAGGGAATTGAAGGAGGTTTTTGTAAGAAAGAAAAAGCTTTCTCAGAAAATCATATCAGATTTAATTTAAATGCTCTTTGCTGTGACTGATTTACATGTATATCTCAGCTAAAATTGAGACTATGAAAGTGGAGAATGACAGGATACACATGACACACTGCACCTCACAAAATTCACATCACAAAATTATGATCCTTATATGCAAAAAAGCAAAAATTAATATATGGGTCTATACTAAGCTGAAAAACTCCTGCAAAGAAGCAGCAAAGTGAAACCACAAAAGAAAAATCAACAAAATGAAAAGGAAACCTATAGAATGGGAGAAAATATTTACAAACCATATGTCCTATGAGAGTTTAAAATCTAAAATGTGTGAATAATTCATATAACTTAACTGCAAAAAAACCAAACAATTGAATTAAAAAATGAGCAGAGAAACTAGACACTTTTCCAGAGAAGACATAAATGGCCAACGGGTACATGAAAAGGTGCTCAGTGTCATTAATCATTAGGGGAATGCAGGTCAAAACCACAATGTGATATCACTTCACACCTGTTAGACTGGTTATTATCAAAAAGACAAGAGATAATAAATGCTGGCAGGCAAGGATATAGAGAAAAGGGAATTCAATGTATACTGTTTAGTGGGAATAGAAACTAGTATAGCTACTGTGGATCACAGTGTGGATTTTCCTCAAAAAGTTAAAAATAGAACAACCATATGATCCAGTAATCCCACTTCTGGATATCCATCGAAAGAAATGATGATGGAACTCTGATGCTCATTTCAGTATTATTCATAGCAGCCAATATATGAAAGCAACCTAAGTATCTATCAACTAATGAAGAAAATGTGGTATGTAAACACAATGAAATAATCTATCAGCCATGAGAAGGAAGGAAATCCTGCAATTTGCTACTACACAGATGAATCTGGAGAGCATTATGTTAAGTAAAATAAGTCAGTGAAAGACACGTATCATATAATGTCAGTTATATATAGAATATAAAAACCCTAACTCAGAAACAAGGTAAAGTGGTGGTTACCAGGGGCTGGAGGATGGAGTAAATGGGGAGATGTTAGTCAAATTGTAAAAGCTTCCAGGTATAAGATGAAAAAGTTCTGGGGGTTGAGCAAACAGTATGGTGTTTATAGCTATTAATGCTATTTTATATACTTCTATGAAAGTTGCTAAGAGAGTAGATCTTCAGTGTTCTCATCACGAAAAAGAAATGGTAATTATATATCATGACGTAGGTGTTAGCTGACTCCATGATAGTAATCATTTTGACATATATAAGTGTATCAAATCAACATGTACGTATTAAACTTACAGAATGGTTTATCTTGATTATATATAAAGCTGCAAAAAGTTATGATCCTGTTATCAAAGAAAAAGTGGAAAACTGATAAAGGTCCTAACAGTTTTTCACAGTTGCAACACGAAAAAAGTATAAATAAGAGATGGTACTTATTCTTAAAGACTATATGTTATAGCTTTGGGAACTTTGTATGTGCCTATAAGAAATATATTTAATATGAAATTAAGGACTTCCACCTAATTTATGAGATATATATTCCATTTGTTTACTTATTTTTAAGTTGTCCATAATTTGCTTGTTTCAAAAATTGTCTTTGATCACATGCAAGGCAAAATTTAATATAAAATTGAACAGTAAAATTATTACAATAAATAGAAAAGGAGATGGAAAATAGACATGACCTGATGAGATAATTATGTGGCATGTGTCCTGCATTTCATGGCAATTTAGTCAAAAATAGGGTTAGTAAAAAATGTGTTTTATTTTGTTTTGTTTGAGGAATAAACTTCCCATTCCTAAAACCATGAAGTATTGATGTGAACTTTTAAGTTTTTTAATGAGAAGTATTAATATCAAGAAGCTGAGATAAGTTATGATCTAAATAAGAGTAGCTCCCTATAGACTAAGGAAATGTTCATACTAAGTTTTCAGGTATAACTAATTTCACATTCTTTGCCTCAGGTTTCATTACCTAAACGTGATTATTTTACTTTTGCTGTTCCGGTCTTATGGTTTTAATTTGGCTACACCATTAATTGCCATATTTCTGAGACTTCTTTTTTTTTCTTTTTACCTTTTCTAGGGCCGCACCTGTGGCATATGGAGGTTGCCAGACTAGGGTTGTAATCAGAGCTGTAGCCGCTGGCCTACACCACAGCCACAGCAACGCAGAAAGAGCCATGTCTGCCACCTACAGCACAGCTCACAGCAATGCCGGATCCTTAACCCACTGAGCAAGGCCAGGGATTGAACCTGCAACCTCATGGTTCCTAGTCGGATTCATTAACCACTGAGCCACGATGGGAACTCCATATTTCTGAGACTTCTTAAGTGTGCTTTTCCTTAAAGTGGGAACTAATTCTGCCTCCTTCCCTACAATATTTCTGTTGCACATGGAAGACAATCAGTAACCATTTATTTGAATAAATAGGCATGATGAAAATAAGAATAAGGAATATTGTGTTTTCTCCCTTGTAGTGATTCTAAAAGATACATTCTAAAAGATTCTACATATCGAAATTTTTGCTGTTTGCCCTTTCTAAGAATTTCAGGTCACATTTAATCTTAAATCATTGTCTTATCATTTGATATTCCAAATCAGAATCTGATACATCTTTGGTCATTCAGTACATAACTGATGTTCTCATGAACAGAGGCATTTCTGAGGATGGTTTAAACAGTATCACACTGATACCTTATTTCAGATTCCCTGAGTGTTAGGATAGACTTTACTGAACTACAGAAATAAAAGGTTAACATAGCCATGAGGCTACTTTCCTGAAGTATTAGATGCCCTAGGCAGCCTTTGGAAGATGCTGGGTCATAGCTGAATTCATAGTTCTTTTCTGAAATTTGTGCCTAATTACTGCTGTACTGTTGATTTTAAAGGGATACATGTGCTTCAGAAATAAGCTGACCAAGAAGTTGCATTCACCAGTCTGTTGCTAATGTTGAGGAAACAGTAGACATCATTGCCCAGACATAAGGCTTCACCCTTCTTCACAGAGACAGCCCACAAGGATAGTTGCAATCAGGCCCTGAGTATCTCCACAATAGAACTTTGAACCTGCTAAAATATTTGGAAAATAAACAAACTGAAACCCCAGATTTCTGTATAGCACTTTATGGAAAAGACTTATTAGGGCATAAACAACTGGTAATGGTGGATGGTCACCGGTCAATTACTCTGATCTTGGGAGAGCCCAAGTGCCTGGAGAACATAACCGTGCATGCCTAAATTTTATACCCTCTTCAGTGTATTGTATTATACTCTTGAGTATAATTTACCTCACCATTTTTTTTTTAATGAAGTAGGAAAGGGGGTGTGATTAATGGAAAGAGAAGTACTAAATATAATTTCTGAAATTTTGAGCCCAGATATAAGTAGAATAATTAAGCTTTTGACAGAAATAGGAAAATAAGGAAAGTTTCATCATCCGTTTGAGGATTGCTAATCTGCAGTGCAGTATGGAATCCTCATCTGGGATTTGTTTTCAACCTAAATTCAATGGAAGTAGAAGAATTTACGCAGCATAACCTAAGAAAAGCATTTAGTGAAAAGCAGTCATCCGGACAGAATTGTGGAAGGAGAGGGGAAAGATCCAAGTCAATTCACCTAATCCTGATGGCCCCAGCTCAGTCCTACTTTCCTCTTTATCTCTCACTCATTTCCTATCTTCATTTGTCTTCTGACATCTGGCTTTATATTCCATTTCCAATCCTTAACCTGTATCCCTGTGCTGACAGTCAATTTAACATTTCTGGCCTTCCAGACCTGATCTCAACATCACGCTCTCCTTATGAGTGTCTGATCCAGTCCATCTAAGGGGATGTCGACAGGTAATATCTATCTTTTACCTTTTAGGAGGAAGAAAGTGTAGTGTTTAATAATACCTTTACAGGCAGGACATATTTACTCCAAAATAACACTTTGTTAGGACTACAAACAATGCAATTAATCATGCTCTACTTTTATGGTATGCAAACATGTACATGCCTAGAAGAAGAGATTACTTAGGGCACTATCTGTGAATCACAGTGCTGTTTTGATACACTTCAGAATGTACCAAGAAAGAAAAAGGAAAGTGCTTTTGAAATAATACAAATTACATTTGCTAACATGTATTGAATGCTTACCATGTATCAGGCATTGTCCTATACTCTGTTAAGAAATGTTAAAGCAATAAAAATATCTGGGCATTGAATTTCTAATAGAACCCTAGTCTCAAATATAGGATTATAATAAAAACTATTACTTAAGTTTACACATTTCAACATATAAGACATATATAAAATTTGGATTTCATGACATGGTATTTTGGTTTTTTCTCTGTACCTGAGATAAAATTCAGAAGGGGGAAAAGAATTTTTACTTGAATTTCCTGATTAGAAAGTGTCACTTAGTAGTACTCAGAGTGGCTTTTCCATGTAGTAAAGGAAATATAAATCTCCCAAACACATTAAATAGTAACGAATTGGTTTGAATGTCATTTGGACCCAAAGCCTTTTTACATGGTTCTCCCCTGTGAAATTTCCTTTCATTATTCTCCATGTAGAAACTTCTCTTTGTTCCTTGAGACCTCCTAGCAGCTAAGGTGACAGTAGAGTAATCCTTCAAGTGCTCTCCAGCACTTATTGACTAGACCGCTGGTTCTTCATTATTATTAGTATTATCAATCTTAAAGTATTGTTGATTTGCAATGTTCTTTCAAGTCCTGTTGTACAACAAAGTGACCAAATCACACACATTTCCCTGTGCTGTACAGTAGGGTCCTGTTCCCCATCGATTCCAAATATAATCGTTTGCATCTCCCAAAGCCCCCAAAATGCCCATCCATCCCCCCCCCCAGGAACCCCAAGTCTGCTCTTCTTGGCCATGATCTGTTTCTGTTTTTTGTTTATTCACTTGTTTGTTATTTTTAGAGAGGATCATCTATTCCATATTTTAAATTCCACAAATAAGTGATATCATATGGTATTTGTCTTTTTCTTTCTGGCTTAATTCACTTAGTATGAGAGTCTCTAGATCAATCCATGTTTCCACAAATAGCATTAGTTTGTCTTTTTAAGGCTGAGTAATATTCCATTGTATATATGTACCACATTTTCTTAATGCATTCATCTTCTTAAACTTGAACTTAACAGGTTCACCGGAAGGACTTGCTAAAAGGGCTGACTGGCCCCACCCCTATAGTTTCAGATTCAGTAGGCCTGGGGCAGGGCCATAAACCTACATTGTTAAAAAAATTCCTCTGTGATGTTAAGCTAATTCAGATATCACAGTCTGAGCCATGACATTGAACCATGACAACATAAAGAAAGAAAAAATGCAAAGAATATTCTCCTTCTGTTAAATTTATTGACTGGACCCCTTCAGCTGAATAACACACAGTTCTGTATATGTGTTAATTCTGTGGTTGCATTATCAAGATAAATAATTTATATCCCTATCACTAATTTCTTCCCTGAACTCCAGATTTTCGTATTGAATAGCCTATTTTATATCTCCATATGAATGTATAATAACCATAAACTTAACATATCCAAAATTTAACTTATGATTTCTTCCAACCCTCTGGTTCTAAAATGAGTATTGCTCTGATGTTACCTAATGAATCTTAAAAGCAAGGCCCAAAAGGATCATACATTTTACAAGAAACTTTAATGTCTCCCAGGAAAAAAAAAAAAAAGCTCAAGAATAATTATAGAAATGTAAAAATATCAAGGCCCCATTAAAAAAATTGTTTTCAGTATCCAATTAAAAATTATCAGCCTTACAAAGGAGCCTGAAAATACAAAATATGATCATGAAAATAATCAGTCAAAACTGTCTCTGAAATACCACTGATATTAGAATTAGTACAAAAGGCTTTAAAATAGTATTTATAATTGTATTCCATATATTCAAAAAAGTAAATAAAAAGACATGGAAGATATTTAAAAATGTAATCAAACTTCTAGAGATGAAACTACACTGTGTGAGAAATTCACTGAGCTGGATTAACAGAAGATTACCTATGGTAGAAGAAAAGAATAGTTACCTTGAATACACAGCAATAAAAATAATTTAAAATGAAACACAGAAAAAAATAAACTGAGAAAATGAGCAGAACTTGAGTAAGCTATAGGACAGTTTTACAGGGCTAATATGCATGTATTGGGACTTCTCAAATGAACGAAGGAGGGAATACAAAAATATATGTGAATAGTGTGGTAGAGAGAATTCTCACATAGCCTTCAAGATTTCCCAAGCCCTGGTGTACTCATCCCGAAAAAATCCCAGGGAAACTATGTAGTAGATTTACTCTGTTGATCAGGTTGTGTTACATGGCACAGTTTACCTTAAAAATGGGTGTTTATTCAGATGGGCCTGACCTAATCTTGAGGACTTTGAGAGGAAACTTTCTCCAGCTACAAGAAGAGAAAGATTTGAAGCTCAAGAAAGATTCAACATACCACTGCTGGCTTGAAGATGGAAAAGGCCATGTGACCTGGAATACAGGCAGCCTCTAGGAGCTGAAAGCAATCCCTGGCCAACAGTCAGCAAGTAAATGAGAACTCAGTCCTAAAACCACAAGGAAATAAATCCTGCCAACAAAAAGGATAATTTTGAAGAAGATTTTTGTCCCCAGAGCCTCCAGAAGAGGACTCGGTCTAATAATTTAATCTTGAGGAGGTAGAGGAGCCGAAACCCTTATACAATGTTGGTGGGAATGTTAAATGAAACGAGCACTTTGAAGACAGTATTTTACTTCCTTAAAGAGTTAAAAATATGGAGTTCTCATCGTGGCTCAGTGGTTATCTATTCCGACTAGGAACCATGAGGTTGCAGGTTCGATCCCTGGCCTCACTCAGTGGATTAAGGATTCGGCGTTGCTGTTAGCTGTGCTGTAGGTCGCAGACACAGCTTGGATCCCCCATTGCTGTGACTGTGGCACAGGCTGGCAGGTACAGCTCCAGCCTGGGAACCTCCATATGCCATGGGTATGGCCCTAGAAAAGACAAAAAAAAGTTAAAAATACACCTATCACTTGATCCAGTCATCCCATTCCTAGGTATTTACCCTAGATAATTGGAGGCTTATATTATAACAAGATCTGGTATATTCCAGAGCTTTATTTGTAATAGTCATAAGCTATAGACAACGTAAATTCTCATCAACTGGTGAACCCATAAACAAACACAAACTCTATTTATCCATAAAATGGAACGACATTCAGAATAAAAAGTGAAGAACCATGGATATGTGCTACAACATAGGTAATCTCAACAATTACACTGTGTAAAAGAAGTCAAATACAAAGAAGTGAATATCGTATGATTTCATCTGTAGAATACACAAGATAATGTAATCCATAATGACAGAAAGCAGATCAGTCGTTGCATGGGAATAGGTGTGGAACAAGCACTAGTGGGAGAAAGTAGTTACAAATGTGCATATGAAAACTTGAGAGTGATGGACTTATTCTATTGATTGTGATGATACTTTAACAGATGTAATTATACATTAAAATGTATCAAATTGTATTGACAGCCCATTGTCTTCAGTTATACCTTAATAAAGCTGTAAACTTTATTCTAAAGTTTCTAAAGTAAACTCACATGTATTTTTTTAAAAGTAAACACATGTCATATATTCTATAGATGGAAAGATGCTTTTGCATGATATGAAGATAGACTCTACTTTGCAAGAGTAAAGCAAGAGACATTACTCTTCAGTTCCTGAACTCTTAAACTAGCAGTGTGCAGAGGTATGCTTGGGTACTTCAAATAATGGGATGAACGTAAATTTCTTCTGAAATGTAAAATTTATTCAAATTTTGAAGAAACTTTTTATATTAGATGGTTATAAACACCTATATTATAGGGTCAAATACAAAGTTCTCCTAAATTTATCAAACAAAATATGACATGTCAGAGAAATACTATGATTGTTTTAGACTATTTCTTCCATCCACAGAACTTCATCAGTGGTCTTGGTCTTTAGAGGACACTTCTAAAGAGGAGTTTGGTAATCCTCTCATGTGAACATCCTTTAGCTAAAGGATGTATGTTGAAGGAAAATATAAATATACTTCTGTTAAAAATGTAGACACTAAGTTCCCTTTGAACGTATCCACTAAGTTAAGCTATTTTTTTTTGCAATGATTCCAAAAGATAGATATATAACATTTTCTTAAACAAATTGTCTCGTGATGGGCACTTGTGTTGTTTCCATGTCTTAATTATTGTAAATAGTGCTCCTATGAACACTGGAGTGCATGTAGCTTTTTGAATTAGAGTTTCCATCTTTTCTGGATTTATGACAAGGGGTGGGGTTATTGGATCATATAGTAACTCTCTTATTAGTTTTTTAAGGAAACTCCATATTGTTTTCCATAGTGTCTGTATTAATTTACATTCCACCAACAGTGTAGGAGGTTTCCTTATTCTCCACACTGAGAGGATGTATTTTTCATATATGTATATAAAAAATGCAAATTACCAACATACTTTAAGCAGACTTTGAATCTGCTGAGACTTAAATGACATACATCAGTGGGTAAAGGGAGGCCACCAGGTCTAGATGAAGCCAAGGAGAGAAGAGATTGATCACCAAGGGGAGGTTATCAGTGGTACCATACCCAGTTATCATAGATTTGAATTAAACTGGTATCTCCCTTTTACTGACTTCAGGCATATATTAGTTGAAGATATAAAAGACAGTTTCCAGCCTTTTAGGGGAAAGACATTGCAAGTGCACCGCTAATCAAGGTGGAGTTGGGAACACAGCTCCAGTGGGCAACAAAACCTAAAGCTGAAACCCAGTGTGAAGGCTGAAATACAGTCAAATGTGATGTCTCCATGATGTCTGAATTCTTATCATCTCATTCTTGCATTAGATCTGTTGTGGGAAAGCTAATTTTTAACTCTGCTCACTTTGGGAGTGAAGTTTTCTGCCTTGGTCTGCATTTGTTAAACAACTCAGAAAGCCTAAACTTGGCCTCTCAATAAAGTCATCATGACAAGAAATGTAATGACTACTGTCAGCTGGCAATGTGGAGAATAATAATGCAGTAGAGAAGAGATTCTTTTTACCAATCAATTGTTCTTTTGTCTCCAAATTTCTTTTCTTGAAGAAAAGTGGGAAATTATAGAAAAGGGAAACACTGAGTAAAACAATAGAGTACACATTTCTAGAATACACATTTATTTCCTATTATCGCAAGTCAAAAGAATGATGTACCACTTGTCACCTTTTCTTGAGAGAGAGAGAGACTGTTAATAAAGTCAATAAAAATGAGGATTAACAGTAAAGACTTAGCCATGAATTAGCCACTAGATAAAGACATGTTTAGATTGCAAATTACTTTTAAAGTCATTAACCATCCCAAACTTAATAAAGTGTAATCTTCACACTGTTAAAGAGAGTAACAGATGTTGTTTTTAATGTTTAATGAAAAATATTTATCTGCTGCTATAATGAAATCCTGTTTCCTTGACCCTCTTTCTTCCTCTTGTTAGTTTTGTTATGTTACATTAAAAAGCTCCTTTGCAAGACAATCAGTACCTTTTTTTTTTTTAATTGTTTCTAAGGCTCAATCTTGAATAAGTGTATTTTTTTTTATGGAGTTCTTTATGATGAATATTTGAGGAGCAAGAGTTCTCCATAATGTATATAAGCAAGAGTAAAATAGAGAAATGACATTTTTTTCTTTGGCCAACGTGGCAGATGAAGATCTGTAACCACAGAAAAGCATGTCTAATTAGTACAGCTTCAAGCTATGAGAGACAGAACTGGCAACTGTGCTTTCTTTTGGATGGTCTTTTCTTTTTCTTGGATTATTTAAAAGAGACTAATTTCTTGAAGCCCTAGGCAACAGGGTCACAACCAGTAAGCAAAGCTTAAATCAAGAGAATAATGACATTTCAATGTTGGGAAAAAATGCTCTCATAGCTAGGAGTGAAGCAATCAGAACTTAAACTGCTGCAATCTGGAAGATTCTCCTCAGGACCTGTTTACGGCTGGTTCACTGTTCTCTCAAGCAGCATAAAGTGTCAAACAAGTGGCAGGTGGAAAGGTTATATAAAAAACTGCCTACATGACTAAAGTAACTGTGGAGGTACAAAAGCAAATGCAGAGAAAATGAAGCCTCCTGAAATAAAAGGATGAAAATGTCAGTAATCTCCTCAACTAAGGGACAGAACTGGTCTCTATCCATACAGAGCTGAAATGAATAGTGTATGTTACTTCATTGGTCAGTACATTCAGAGCTCCTTCTGACTTCAAAATGTGTTACAGCTTCCTCAGTTTTATGTAATAACACAGGGAATACACCTTGAGTTCACCTTCTAGCTCCTAATCCTTTTATTTCCAGCTCTAAGGAAGAAAAATAGCAGTCAGTGGGAAAAATGAGACAAAAGCATAAAATGTCAATTTAGCCTCCCTGAAACATCTGCTCCCATAAGAAATGAACGTTTTTTCTTTCTTTTAGATAGATCCTCACAGATTGAAGTATTAAACAAAGTTTGCTCTTATCAGTTATATTGTGATGAATACGGAAAGTAATCTTATCTTTGACCATAGATGAAAAGATCATTACCTTTCAAGAAACTGCAAAGATGACCTAGAAGGAGTGTGGAATATGAAGATATTATAGTTAAAAATGGCTATGACTAACAATTTAATTCTACAAACATTTACAGAATATAGCACCTATTATAGGCCAGGCTCTATGCCAAGTACTTCAGGGATGAAACACAAAGATGGCTAAAGCACAGCCTCTGACTCAAGAAAGCTTAAAGTTTAAAAGCAAGGTTAAAAACAAGCACACAGACTGTAATAGGCAGTGAAATTTAAAAAAAAAATCTTTTAGAGTTGTTCAGATATAGGAACTCTGTAGTTTAGAAAGACAGATCTTTCACAATGCGCTTTGTAGCTTGAATAGAGTTTTTTTGTTTTTTTGTTTTTTTTTTGGAGTGGGAAAGATAGGTGACCCAGGTTGAGTGAACTTGAGCCAAAGCATCAAGTAAGAAGGATGAGGATACTTGGAGATGGCAAATTGTTCTCTAAGTGTGCTGGTTGGGATGTAAGATGTGAGAGTTGTTGACAAGAAAATTACTGGCATGTATTTCTTCTACAGATTACATTCATGATTAGTATGTTTGTTTTAAACGCAAAAAAAAAAAAAAGGAACAAGTCATATAGTTGGATGAAATCTCCCAAAGTGATTACATTGTTATAACTATCATCTAGTTCAATAAATAACATTGACAGCATCTAGAGGTTTCCCCATCCATAACATCTTTTAGTCACACATGTTCAATGATAACCATAATCCTTACTTCTACTATTATATCACCATAGATTAGCTTTGCTTGGTTTATTACTTATTTTAAATGAAATTACACAGTAGATACGTGTGTTTGGATTCTTTTACTCAATTTTTGTTCTACGTTAGTATAGTTTTTTCCTTTATATTATTGAATGTATTGAATATATTTTTCCTTTATATTATTGAATATATTATTGTATTCACTTGTAGGGAGTTATAGGAATGTCTATTGTTGATGTACATTTGAGCATTTGAGTTTTTTATTTGTTTTTAATCTTACCTTTCCAATCAAGTAAATACATCGAAAACAACTCAATTTCAAAGTGGATAAACAAATACAGTCACTGATTAACTTAAATATGTACGCAATCATCTACTTACTATTTTCAAGTATGAATATTGATTAGTAATTTTCCTTATTAAAGATGAGTATCAACTCCAGTAAGAAGAGGGGGGAGGGAATTGGGTCACTTCTGTATTCTTTTTATTCTTTCAAGTGTGTTTCATACACCAGCCTGTGTTAACTTTTCTTTTGAGTTCTGTTGTATTATCCCTGATTCATGGGGTCATTAGATATTCTATATACACATGCCATATTCTGTGGTAAAAGTTTTTTGCCCCACTGCAAGCATTGCCATTTCTATGAACTCATATATATATATATATATATATATATATATATATATATATATATATATATATAAAACTCAGAGGGAGAGAGAGAAATTCCTTGCACTAGTTTTGTCTTCCAATTCTACAGTAACTCTAACTGTTGAAAACTTTAACTCTCTCTGATGAAAGGAAATGTGTTATCTTCCTCTTGAGGAAGCTCTGTGTTTTGAGCAGGAAAAACTAACTTTCAGGGATACCATCTGGAAGGTTTCTCACTCAGGAAACTTAGACAAATTGTCTCTCTATTGTCCTCAGAAGGATCGTCCATCCCTGGATCTGTGACTCTCACTATGTCTTGCACTGTTAACATTTATCTGGGGGAAAATAGAATTTCTTAGGATCATAGGCATAGCTTCCCATCACAGTTTCCAATCCCGGTCATTACCTCCTTCAGTCCTGATATCTGCTTCTATATGCTTTTGAGAGGAATAAAAATAAAGGACCAAGAAAATGGGGAAAGTAAAAGGTAGTGCTTTCATAGTGCTTTGCATAGACATCCAGAACTTCAGTAAGAGAGTAACTTCAGTAAGAGACTACCTTACCCAGAACTGCTGGGTAAGGTATTCCTTGGGAGCTGCAAATGCCACTTATATCCGTAGAGTGAGATCATTTAATTTTAGTTTTTTTCAATTTTGGAGAAAAAAAAGAAAGGTTGGCAGAGTGAGAAAATTTCCTCTTTTAATCTTTCTTGCTATATGTATAGCTATGAATTTCTAGGAAGCATTATTAAAGTTCATTTCATACCATCCATTCAAGCTACAGTTCCATTATATGTAAACACACTCAGTGGCTCATATGACTACTGTGTAAATAGTTGTATTAATCACTTGAGTGGGAGTACAGGTGGTTTGGAACTGAAATATCACTAACAGTATCTCCATAAAGATTCAAATATAGGACTAATATCTTAAGGAAAAGTAGCATTATACTTTTCAAGGCATAGAAGGATTTTTTAATGGAATTTTGTTGTAATATTCAGTTTATTACAGAAAAGCACTTTCCCTGAATAAAGTATCCCTCATTATAGCACTCAATATAATATCTATGTTAGGTTACTTTTTATTATTTCTAAACAGTAGAGAAAATGTTGAATTTTAATGTGATAAGTGAGAATTAGGGTAGAGTTTTTATATATTTAGCATCATTTGGATGCCTATTTTTGAGCTACCTGCTTTAATTCCACGAACACTTATTGACTGCTAATTGTCACACCTTGGGAATATCAAGCTAATTAAATCAGTGAGTTGGTCAAGACGGCAGAGTAGGAAGACCTGAACTCACCTTTCCTATGGAGACACCAAAATTATACCAACTTACAGAGCAACTGTCTGTGCAGATGACCTGAAAACTACCATAAAAGGTTTTCCACAACCAAAGAAATATGAAAGAACCACTAGGAGATTTGTCCAAGGAGTGGAGAGGAGGTGTAATCAGGAGCCACTTACCTGGGTCAGTTTCATGACAACAATTCCAAAACGTCTAAAAGCTAGAGTTGGATGAATTTGGAGGATAGGATGAGTTTTAGGAAGCAGAATTTGGTAGGGAGAGGCAATCAGGAGATAAACATTCTAGTTAGCTCTAGAGTGTTCCTAAGTATTAGGCCCTATTCACTGTGTTTCACAGAAGACACATGTAAATCTTTGTCCTGATTTCTGGTACAGATCTGCTGTATATAAAAGTCTGTTCACTCTTCCACTCTATAAAACTGAGATCTAAAGCTGGTCTGGGGGTTACTTATTTTAAAAAACACAATTTTTCTTATGTGATACCTAGCAGTTTCAAAGCATCTTAACATTAGTTATGTTAAGCAGACATTAAAGTAGGCATCTTTATTCTCATTTTCATATGAGGGAGTGGAAGCTGATAGTGATAAACTGGCTCAAGATCACTTCAGAAAAGAGTAAAATCTAAGTCATTCTGACTCCCTATTTTGTATTAGTTTGGTATTCTCTATTTCTGTTTCATTATTGGTATGATAAAATAGAGGATCACTATGGTGTGTTTATTCTTAAATGGGGTTTGTGATCTTTTCTTTTGAAAGAAGATTGCAGTTAATACAATTTGAAAAACCTGAGTTTTAATTGGATCAATTCAGAGAAGAATAAAGGACATGTTGGCACATATACTGAGACATGTTAGAATGCATGAAAAGATACAAGTATCTTGGAGGGTGTTGGGGGACCTACCAAAATGCCATCACATAAATTTTCACTCTTGTAAGGAGGGAAGCAACTTTTTCAAACAGCTTTGTTGAAACAAACTGTTACAGAATATACACACGTCTCCAAGAAACATAAAGACTGTTTGGGTCTCATAACACTGCTGTTAGTTGGTGCTTCTACCAGTTGAGATAGGATTTAGTTAGCTAGTCATTTGAAAAAAAAAAAAAATCAGAGGCCATGGGAGCTCTTATTTAAAGGAGGGATGCTTTTAGAGAACATGTAGTCAACTGCCATTTTAATACAAAGGACCATATTATATGCATGAGAAATCATTCTATACATTCTGCAGTCCTGTAAACTGTATTTGAGTTATGCAGAATACTATGAAGTTGGGTCAATCACCTGTGTGCCAAGACTGGCAATTATCAGATAGGGCTAATGAGTTGATCCAAAAGATGTTTAAAAACTACAATTAAATTAGTCTGAATGAGGTTATAATTCTCATTTTCATCATGGATTTTATTTTCCTCTGTCAAAGATGTAATAATACTGAATAGACTTTAAATGATTTAAGGCTTCATAATCATTTCACTCTTCATATCTCTTTAATTACTTAATATTATAGGGATGGCTAACTCGACAAAGGAAATACAAAAATAGTCTACAATGCTGGACTATAAATCTTGCTTTTTGCTGAGTTATTTTAAATAGAGCACACTATTTAGTAATTAAGATGCTTCAGTAATTAAGATCCAAGAAAGAGAAAATTTTTCAAAAAATTAAATTCAGTGCTTTTTGCATGTTTGAGGTAATGAGAAATTTATAAAGTATCACAGAATCTTTTTTCTCTCATATCAACATTTCTGGAATTATCTTCCAATTGTGGCGAAAGTACTTCCTATATTTTGTCATGTGGGGTGCTATACTGTCTCTTTCTTAAAGACTTGTATATGAGTATATTAGAGGAAAGGAAAAACAGAAAATGGGGCATGTCTTTACCACAGAGTAATATTAAGTTTAAATACTGAGACCACTACAGAACTCTTAATTCCCAAACCTGATTGCATATCAGAACAATCTTAGTAATTGTCAAAAGGAAGTCCCACCTTTTCCTATTGATTTAGAACATCAGTGTTAAGTTGCCTGTGAATGTGTATTTTTAATAATCTCCATGGTTATTCTTATGCACAGCTAGATTTGAAAACCACAATGATAAGATATTCATATCAAATATTAAGTTCATGTAAACATTTAACCCTGAAAATATACATAAAGCTTCTTTTAACTTGTAAAGTGTAAAAAAGAATGATTTTATAATCACTCTCAACCCAGCATCACCATGTTAAATGCTGCAAAGTATTACACACCCAGTGCTTCTCAATAGCAAGTTCTGTTGGTTTAGTTCATGGGTGATAGTCAGCAAGAGGGTTTACAAATACAAACTTGATGAACTCTTCTATGCTGCACTGAAATGAAGAACAATGACTTCCAAGGGTTAAAGGCATATGCCATTAGCTCAGCAGTAGCCCAAGGAGCTCCTTTTAGAGTTTTTCACATATCTACATATAATTAGAGTCATCATCATTAATAACACTCTTAAAGTTTTTCCGGGCACTGCTTTAAATATTTGCATAAATTATTTAATATAAACCCCACAAAATAACCATGAGGTACATGTTGTTAAAGCCACTCTATAGTCTAGGAAACTGAGGATTCCACGGGGACATCTGACTCCACTAACTATAATTATAAATTTTAATTTTTTAACCATTTTAAACTTGAATTTATTGCAGTCGTTACCCCATATAATTTCGCATTTTAGACTTTGTTTCATCTACATTCTAAACTAACTCTATTTTTAAACCACAAGATTAAAAAACAAACAAACACAAATATGGCCACTTTATAGGCCACGGCGATAACAAAATGTTATCTTCGTAAATATAGATTTTTCCACTAGGAGGAAAAATATGGCAGACCTACCTTTGTAACTGCTAGGAAACAAGGGATCCTTTCCCTGCACTCCCTCCTATGACTCTGATGTGCTTGGTTCCATGAAGGTAGCCTACTTAGTTTGTGACTACATCAATCAGCTACTTTAGAGCCAGTGGGCATTAGAGACCTTCTATTAAGTTTTCTTATGAGTCACTAGTGAAGCATAGTAGTTTTCTGCCTCTGGCACTCTATAGAAAAAAAAAAAAGAAAGAAACAAAAGAAAACAGGCAATTTGCCCCTGTCGCATAGATTAATCAAGAAAGGCATAACCTTTGTATCTTTGGCTAGTCTCTGAAAAGGGGAAAAGGGCATTATGATAGATACAGGCAGGAATCCCTTCAATCATTTTTAACAGTCCTGGGACATAAGGAAGGCAAGAGGCTTAAAGCTTTCATTTAAAACATGTATTTTTTTTTCCCATTGAAGTTTCTGTAATTATTACCTGTGCTCCTTCTATCATGCCCTATTGTGAACAACTTCAAAGAAAAGAAGCAAGTTTTTTAGATCAAAGAAAAAAAATTGACTGGGGGAAAATGGCTTGTCTTTCTACTAAACACACACACATATTCTGTTGTTATGGCAACATAAGATCTAAGAATGACACACCAAATCATATGGTACCAAGGCACATTACTATCATCAAATGTCACAATAAATGTGCTTCAGCTTCTAAATATGACATACCATATTGTTTCCTGTTCTTCTCAGTTCTTTCACTTGAGGCCAAAGCAACTTACTCTAATGGGGACCAGATATCATCCATCATCTGTCTTTAGTGGATCTTCCTTGCATGAAGAGATCCCAGTAATTTCACTGAAGAGAGATGCAGTGGGATGAAAACTGAGCTAGTTCCTAAGGTGATAACTGCTTATCCTTTGAAATTATATCATATCTACATAGCAGTATGTCCAAATGAGAGATTCATTGGTATGTGTTTGTGTGTGTGTGTGAATGTATAATAACTTTGTGTTGGCTAAATATGTGTAGATAGACTGAATCATATTTATTGAGATAAAACAGATGGGAATAGCATATCGTCCCACACACTTTAAAATATATTTATGTAATAGAGCAGTGGCGGAAATTTTACCATTTTTGGATGGTGCTACATTTTTATATATAGTAGCATTTTTCCTTAGATTTTCTCAAATATTCTGATATGCATATACATGTGTTTATATATTATTACTTTATATTGTTATTGACTTGTAACCATATTGTCTGACTCTGCCAATAGACAGAAAGAAAAAAAAGAAAGGGTAGGTTACATGTCAACAGCAATTTTCTATAAAAGAATATCAAGAGATCACAACTGTGAAAAGGTCAGACATCTAGGAGATCTTAGAAATGACAGAAAAAGATCACACATTAAAAAGAAGCGTGTGAAGTACTGAGCACTAAACTGCGAGGCTGAAATTGGCTCCAGGGACTGTTCCTCTTTTATGTGGGAACCGAAGCAGACTAAAAAGGGAAGGGCTATCACGAAGTAGAACCTGAGGCTTCAAAGACCTGTACTTAGGTGTATGTCATCATCATGCCCTCTGCCCTCCTGCCTCTGATATTTCACCTTGATTCTGCACCTAGGGATAGGAGGAATGTGGTTTTAGACCAAGAATTTGTCTCCAAGATTTACTGATAAAAACTTCTGAATCATTCCAGTCCATTTCCAAAGAGTGTTCTACATTTATTCTTAGAAGCTCATTTAAACAGGAAAAAAGTCCATAAAATAGCTATTCAGTTGCTATCAGCTAATTCCACTGTTCTGGTCCCTATTTATTTGAAAAGTATGCCATCACACAGTATATACGTGATAGGATTGAATTAAGGGTGATAATACTGAACATACTAATTTAAAATATATGCTAGAGCCCTTAGCTTAGTCAAACACATTTAAATGTTTCTCTTTGCAATATTATTCTCACCAACTAAGCATTTCAAGAAATAATTTAACACTTAAATGGTGAGCTATACACTGATAAAAGAGGTCTATCATCCCCCAAGCATTTTCTATCAGTTTACTTAGAGTATCTTAAAATGCCAAAGAAAATGAAATTCCATCCCTGTAATTTAGCCATTGTGCTAAATGTATTTTCTGATGAGATCGCTGCATATTACTGAAGGCCAAATTAAAAAGTCGGCAACAATGGATTAGAAAATAGAAGGATTGCATAAGAAGGACAAAGGCAGTAGTACAGTGAACATGGACTTTTGTTCATGTTGAAACAATAGTTAGAATTTTATTTTTTTTTATAAATCTAGTTTACAGTACAGAGCATGTGTGACCTACCCATAGAAACAAGGCAGGTGGGGACACAAAGGTGTCTTGAAAATACATACAAGCATCCTTCCACGGTTTACCTATAACTGATAAAAACTAATTTTTTTTTGTCTTTTTATGGCTGCACCCTTGGCATGTGGAAGTTCCCAGGCTAGGGGTGGAATCTGAGCTACAACTGCTGGCCTTCACCACAGCCACAACAACGCCAGATCTGAGTGCATCTGCAACCTATGCCAGAGCTCACAGTGATGCGGATCCTTAACCCACTGGGTGAACCCAGGAATCAAACCTGCATTCTGATGGATACTACTTGGGTTCGTTATACTGGGACACAATGGGAACTCCGAAAATGAAATTTTGATTCAGGAAAGTCCCCAGGCACCAGCTGGAAAGAATATTGATTTTGTAATTTCATAAATGGGGCTTGGGCTTAGCACCAGACATTGTAGAGGTTTTCCTCCTCTGTAGAAAGACAAAGGAGAAAAACTCCTTTTCCCAGTTTTTCATTTGTAGCTGGGACTGGAACAGGTGTGCTGCTGTTCCCTGTGGTGGTTACTGTTTAGCAATCACAAAAAAACTTAGATTCCAAAGCACTCTCCCTTATTAATCATCAGTTCCTCACACAGTGAGGTGGGCTCTCCAACAAGTTCCCCAACGGAGCTAGAAAGAAAGAGTGTGGATAGATAGTGCCCCCACACACACAGAGGATTGATTTTATCGTTCTTTATATTCATTTATGGATCTACTCTATGTAAATTACTAGAATAAATTATTAAATGTAGTGAGAATTAACATTAATGCATAATTGATATGTAAAAGTATATAAAAGTATGATCACTTTGAGGGGTTATATCCTTGAGTTTTTTGGATCACATAAATACCTATTATCTCTAGTAAGAAAAAAATCATAAAAATGTTGATGTGTTTCCATATTAATTGCTTGGAAATATCAGGCTCATATTTGTTCATATGCCCCCTGCTGTATTTTATATTCATTCACTCTCATTTCTCTTCTCATTTCACTTTCTCTCTCAGAAGAACTTGTTCTCCTTGGCCTTCTCACTCTTTCTCCCTCTCTCATTCTCTGTCTCCCATATGTATTTCCTTCTAATTCCAAAATACTTATTTTTTTCTAACTATCCAATCTACATTGGAAGTCATTTAGTCTTTTTCTTAATTACTTCTGTATTGACATTATATTTATCCATATCCATTATTCATCTTTTTTTCCTCTCCCTTCAGTGACAAATGTGTGTTCCTCATCTAATGGATATTTTTTCTTTTCCTTATATCTTGAGATTTCCTGTCTCCTCTTTCCCATGAATAATTTACTCATTTCCTACATTTTTCTCATATTTTCCCCATTTTTGTTTTAATTTTTATTATAGTTGATTTTCAATGTTATGTTAATTTATGCTGTACAGCAAAGTTATTCAGTCATATATATATACATGTGTGTATATATATGTATATCTATATATACACATATATTAGAAAATATTTCCCATTACAGATACGGTTCCCTGTACTATACAGTAGGACCTCCTTGCTCATCCATTCTCGGTATAATAGTTAGCACTACTAACCCTCAATACCCAGTCCATCCCAATCCTCCTACCTTCCCCCTTTGCAACCACAAGTCCGTGCTCTGTCTGTGAATCTGCTTCTGTTTTGTAGATATGTTCATTTTTGCCATATTTTTAGATTCCACGTGTAAGAGATATCATATGATATTTGTCTTTAACTTTCTGACTTACTTCACTTAGTATGAGAATCTCTAGATGCAACCACGTTGCTACAAATGGCATTATTTTTTCTTTTTATGGTAAAATAGTATTGCACGACATCTGCTTTATCCATTCATCTGTCAATGGACATTTATGTTGTTTCCATGTCTTAGCTATTGTGAATGTACTGCTATGAACATGCAGGCACATGTATTTTTTTTTTTTAATTATAGTTTTGTCCAGATATATACCCAGGAGTGGGATTGATGTATCACGTGGTAATTCGATATTTAGTTTCTGAGGCTCCTCCATAGGATTCTCCACAGTGGTTGTATCAATTTACATTCCCATCAACAGTGTAGGAGGATTCTCTTTTCTCCACATCTTACTCAAATGTTTATTATTATTTGTAGACTTATTAATGATGGTCATATGGAATACTGTAAGGTGGTACCTCATTGCAGTTTTGATTTGCATTTCTCTAAGAATTAGCAATGTTGAGAATTTTTTCATGTACCCACTGATCATCCATTTGTCTTCTTGGAGAAATGTCTATCTAGATCTTCTGGTTATTTTCCAATTCGGTTATTTGTTTTTGGTTGTTGAGTTGTATGAGTTGTTTGTGTATTTTAGAGATTAAACCCTTGTGGATTGCATCATTTGCAACTATTTTCTCCCATTCCGTATGTTGTCTTTTCCCTTTTTTTTTTTTAACGGTTTCCTTTGCCATTTAAAATCTTGTAAGTTTGATTATATCCTATTTGTTTATTTTTTATTTTATTTCTATTGTCTTGGGAGACTGACATAAGGAAACTTTTATGATTTATGTCAGAGGATGTTTTGCCTATATTGTCTTATAAAAGTTTTATGGTGTCTTGTCTTATGTCTAAGTATTTAAGCCATTTTGAGTTTTTTTTGTGCCTAGTGTGAGGGTATGTTCTAGTTTCATTAATGTACATTCAGCTGTCCGGTTTTCCCAGCACCAGCTGCTAAAGAGACTCTTTTTTCGCATTTTATATTCTTGCCTCCTTTGTTGAAGATTAATTGACTGTAGGTGTCTGAGTTTATTTCTGGGCTCTCTATTCTGTTACATTGATCCATATGTCTGTTTCTGTACCAATACCACATTGTTTTGATTACTGAGCTTTAGAATATTGTTTAAAGCTCGGGAGAGTTATGCCTCTTGATTCCTCCCCCCAACTCAGTATTGCTTTGGCAATTCTGGGTCTTTTGTGGTTCCACATACATTTTCAGATTATTTGTTCTGGTTCTGTGGAAAATGTCATGGGTAATTTGATAGGGATTGCATTAAATCTGTAGATTGCTTTAGGTAGTATGGCAGTTTTAACAATATGAATTCTTCCAGTACAGAAACATGTGGTATCTTTCTGTCTTTGAATATTCTTTAATTACCTTTATGAATATTTTATATACAGTCTCAACGTGTAAGTCTTTCTCATCTTTGGTCAGCTTTATTCCTAGGTATTTTATTTTTTGGTGTGCAATTTTAAAATTTATATATATATGTGTGTGTGTGTGTGTGTGTGTGTGTGTATTTCCTTTTCATTGTTGGTATACAAAAATGTTGGAGTTCCCATTGTGGCTTAGTGGAAACAAATCCAGCTAGCATCCATGAGGATGTGGGTTCAATCCCTGGCCTGGTTCAAGATCTGGCGTTGCTGTGAGCTGCACCGTAGTTTGCAGACACAGCTTGGATCTGGTGTTGCTATGGTTGTGGCCCCTAGCCTGGCAATTTCCATATGCCACAGATGCCTCCCTAAAAAGAAAAAAAAAAAAAAAAAAGAAAGAAAGAAAGAAATATATTTGATGTCACTGTTGTATCCTGCTACTTTGCTGAATTTGTTAATCAGATGGAGTAGTTTTTGTGTGAAGTCCTTAGGGTTTTCTGTATATATAGTACCCTGTCATCTGGTAAAAATAGTGACAGTTTTACCTCTTCTCTTCTGACTTGGATCTTTCTTTCTTGCTTTCTTTCTTCCTCCCTCCCTCTTTCTCTTTCTTTCTTCCTGCCTTCCTTCCTTGTTCTCTCTCTTTCTCTTTTGTCTAATTGCCAGGCTAGGAAGTACAATACTGTGTTAAATAAAAGTAGTAAGAGTGGGTATCCTTGTCTTATTGCAGATTTTAGTGGGAAGGCTTTCAGCTTTTCTCCATTGAGTATTATGTTGGCTGCACCTTTGTCATAAATGGCTTTTATTATGTTGAAATGTGTTCCTTCTGTATTCACTTTGGTAAGAGTTACATCATAAATTTTTGTTAAATGCTTTTTCTGCATATATTGAGGTGATCATGTGGGTGAACTTGGAATTAATCCCTCTTGGTCATGGTGTATGCTTTTTCTGCATATATTGAGGAGATCATGTGGGTGAACTTGGAATTAATCCCTCTTGGTCATGGTGTATGATCTTTTTTATGTGTTGTTGGATTTGGTTTGCTAAAATTGTGTTGTGAATTTATACACCTATATTTATCAAGGAT
This sequence comes from Catagonus wagneri, assembly GCA_004024745.2. Classification (NCBI taxonomy): domain Eukaryota; kingdom Metazoa; phylum Chordata; class Mammalia; order Artiodactyla; family Tayassuidae; genus Catagonus; species Catagonus wagneri. The sequence continues at coordinate 6,355,805 of PVHT021183526.1, read as the reverse complement.
GTTGGCCTATAATTTTCTTTTTTGGTAGTATCTTTGTCTGGTTTTGGTGTTAGAATGATGGTAGCTTCATAGAATATCTTGTCAGTGTTCCTTTTTTAAAATATTTTGTAAGAGTTTTAGAAGGATTGGTATAAGTTCTTTGTATATTTGGCAGAATTCGCCTATGAAGCCATCTAATCCTGGACTTTTGTTTGTAGGGAGTTTTTTTTATTATTATATATTCATTTCATTTCTAGTGATCAGTCTGTTCAAATTATCTGTTTCTTCTTGATTCAGTTTTGGTGGACTATATGTTTCTAGAAATTTGTCCATTTTTTCTAGGTTGTCAAATTTGTTGGCATATAATTGTTCATAGTATTCTCTTATGACTTTCTGTATTTTTGCAGTATCAGTTGAGATTTCTCCTATTTTATTTTGTTTATTTGGGTCCTCTATCTTTTCTTCTATGTGAGCCTTGCCAGAGGTTTGCCAACTGGTTCTTTCAAAGAAGCAGTCCGTGATTTTATTGATCTTTTTCTACTGTTTTTTGAATCTCTATTTTTTTATTTCCTCTCTGTTATTTATTATTTCCTTCTGCTGAAATTTGATTTTGTTTGTTCTCCTTTTCTAGTTATTTTAGGTAGTAGGTTAAGTTGTTTATTTGAACTTTTTGCTGTTTTTTTGAGGATGGCCTGTATAATGATGAATTTCCCTCTGAGAACTGCTTTTGCAGCATCCCATAGATTTTATATGGTTTTAAATTCATTATTGTTTATCTCAAGATACTTTTTAATTTCCCTTTTGATTTCCTGTTTGACCCATTGGATTTTTTTAGAACCAAGTCACTTTTTCTCCAAATAGTCATTTTTTTCTCATTTGTTTTTCTTTGGCTGATTTCTAGTTTCATACCATTGTGGTCAGAGAAGATTCTTGAAATAATTTCTGTACTCTTAAATTTGTTAAAGCCTTAGTATGTGATCAGTCCTAGAGAATGTTTCATGTACACTTGAAAAGAATATATATTCAGATTTTTAAAATGTCCTAAAAATATGAATTGAATCTAAGTGTTCTATTGTGTCATTTAGTATCTCTGCTGTCTTATTGGTTTTTTGTCTAGAAGACCTGACTATTGATGTGAGCAAGGTGTTAAAATCTCCTACTATTATTGTATTGCCATCAATTTTTCCTTTTATGTCTGTTGGTATATGTTGTATATATTTGTGTGCTCCTATGTTAGGGGTATATATATTGATGAGTATAATATCCTTTTAATGAATTGATCCTTTTATCATTAAATATGTCCTTCTTTATGGCCTTTGTTTTAAAGTCTATTTTGTCTGACATGAGTATTGCAGCACCTGCTTTCTTGTCATTTCCATCCTTTGTCCCAAGGTGAGTCTGTTGTAGGCAGCGTATTGTAGGCTCTTTGGTGGCTGTTGTTGTTTTGTGGTTGTTATTGTTGTTTTTTTTTATCCAGTGTGCCACTGTCTTTGGTCTTTTGATCAGAGAATTCAGGCCATTTGCATTTAAGGCAATTTTCGATAGATATGTATTTATTGTCATTTTAAACCATTTCTAGTTGATTAGGTTTCCTCTTTGTTGCTTTCTTTTTCTGATTTGATGATTTCATTTTATTTTATGCTTTTTCTTTTTGTGAATCTGTTTTTATTGTTTTTGCTTTTTGTCAATCCGTTTAAACAATGGATTGTTTTGTTTGTTGTTTCTCCATTTTTCAAGTGTGTTAACCCTTCCTATATCTGCTTGCTTTAGACTGATAGTCATATAGATTCAAACACATTAAAAAAAAAAAAGTGTCTAGATGTTATTACTCTCTATCCCCACATGTTATGATTTGATGACCTTTTTTACATTTTCATGTTTATCCTTTTGCTATTCCTTGTGTTTATCATTGTTTTCACAAATGATTTTTTTTGTTTTTTGATCTGTATACTGGCTTAGTTATGTGATGACTTTCCAATTGTGATTTTCTCCATCCTATATCTTCTTCTTTTCTATTTAAAGGAGAACTTTCAATATATTTTTAGGATAGGTTTAATATTGTTGTATTCTCTTAGTTTTTGCTTGTCTAAGAAATTCTTTATTTCTCCTATTTTAAATGATAATCATCCTTGGTAGAGTATTCTAGGCTGTTAATTTTTCACTTTTAGAACTTTGGACATATCTTGCTTCTCCCTTCTGGCCGATAGTATTTCTGTTGAGAAATCCTCTGATAGCCTTATGAGGGTTCCCTTGTAATTAATTATTTTTCTCTTTCTATCTATAAAATCCCCTACTTATCTTGAACTTTTGCCATTTTAATTGTATCTTGGTGTAGGTCTGTCTGGATTCCTCTTGTTTGGGGCCTCCTTTGCTTCCTGTGTCTGAATAGTCTGTTTCCTTCTTTAAATTTGGAAAGTTTTCAGTCATAATTTCTTCAAATATATTCAGTCCCGTTTTCTCTTTCTTCTCCTCTGGGATCCCTATTATGCATAGATTGGCATGCTAAACATTATCCTATAGACTTTTTTTTTTTCATTTGGCTTTCTATCTGCTGTCCTAATTGGGTGATTTCCATTACTGCATCTTCCAAGTCACTTATTCATTCCTTTGCATTATTCTTTTTGATATTCCTTCCTTTAGCTCAGCTTCCATCTGGGCAAATGGATTTTCGAATCTTTCTTGGTACCTCCTTATAGTCTCTAGTTGCTTTTTAAAGTAGTCCGCATTACTGTTTTTTTGTGTGAGGGCTGATTTTGGTTTAGATGCTTTCTATCTTTCTTTGGTGTGTGCAGATCCTTTATCCCCTTGATATAGGGTGTGCAGATGCTTGGCCTGCTTGCTTCTAGAGAGGTGCGGGCAATGGGTGACACCTGCAGGCTGCGCCTGGTTTCCAGTCCTTCAGCTGTAGTGATGACTCATGAGGAGGTTGCAGGGCCTTCAGCACTGGCAGCAAATTCAAGGGAGGTGGAGAGAATTCCCAGTCACAGGGACCTTGGTAGCAGCAATGGCGGGGGGTGCGCATTTCCAGCGAGGTGGAAGAGCAGAACAGCATTCAGTTTCAGGACTCTCTGCAGCAGCATCGGTCCCTGGAATGGTGGGGGTGAGAGGCAGTGGCAGGTCATGCCCACCTCTGGAGTCTGAGATGGCTTGCACCTGCTCCCTAGCCCACTCAGGAGCTACCCTGATGCTTGAAGGCCTGCACATTCAGAGAAAGAATTCTCTATGGTTGTCTCCCCCACCCCTGCCATTGTCACCATGGTCTCCTACTCTGCAAAAATGACACTTTGCTTCTCTGTTAGGCACAGCTCCCTCATGCATTTCTATGCCAACTGTAGTCCTTTCCCCAATACTAACCTCCAAAGCTGAGCCTCAGCACTCAAACCCTGCTGGAGTGTATCAGGATAGGGTGCACCAGGCAGTGGTACCAATTGTCTGTGTAGCTTTCTACCTGCTTTGCCCTGCTAGACTGGCTGTTGTGCTTTTCTCCGAGGCTTTGAGGCTCCCCCTCTCTCCTGGATGGTATCAATGCCAGTCAGCGGGCCTTCCCGTGTGCAGATTCCTTTCCACTTTCACAGCCCCACCCTAGAGTGCTAATCCTGTTCTGATTCCTTTTCCTTCTCCTCTCTGTTTTTTTTTCTCCTTTATGTGGAGGTTTTCTTGCCTTTTTTGGGAAGTCTGAAGTCTTCTGCCAGAATGCAGTAGATGTTCTATAAGAATTGTTCTACATCTAGATTTTTTTTTTGACATATTTGTGGGAGAAGGTGAGCTCCACATCCTTCTACTCCATCATCTTGATTCCATGCTCTCTCTATTATTTTTATTTTCATTTCCTTTTTCCTCTCCTTCATTTTTGCCTAAGTTTCTTTGCTCTCTCATCTTGTAAAGGCATATCCTATTTATATTGTAATTTTTTCTTATCTTTTTCCCATTCCTTGGTTCTACCCTCTCCATAATCTTCTCCATAGATACTGAAAGTGGTACTACTAATCTCTCCATCCTTACAAAGAACATTTTCCTTAATAAAGTGTCCTAGGCATAATTTTTTTCTATATGTTGTTAAAAGCATTAGTACCCTACATATGATATTCTAGCTTAGATATGAATGGCTTAATTCTATTTCTTCTTACCTCTATTTAGAGATTAATCAAATTCTATCACAATTTCTTTTTTACCACACTGCCTTTATGTAGTTACCACTTAAATAATGTGAGATAATTTGGGAATTAACTTGGTAATAAGATAAATACAGAAACACACACATGTTGTGCAGACATGCATTTAAATAATCTATCATTACCTTCATGTTTTGTGGATTATTTTTTACTGCATTGGTGAAGTGTCTCTGATGAAGGTTACCTGTACTATTTAATGACCGACACTTTTTTGCAGTTATAAACTAACTTAGGGATGATTAACATTTATATACTGTTTTTTCCTATCATTTATAAACTTTCATCACATATCTTTTGAGGGCTAAACTCTACAGATATCCTGGAGAAAGGCATTGAGCAAAGAGAGAGATTCTTATGTCTTCTATTAGAGAAATAAAATAATGAAAAAACAAACCACATAAAGAAATAATTTTTGACATGGTAATTATTAAAAGAGGTGGTATTGGGTATGTGGAGCACCAAGAGTATGTAAAGATTGATTTGAATTCAGTGAGTGGTAGGGAGGCATCCCTGATCAAATTAAAATTGAAGAATTATCAGAAGAATAGATGATGCTGATTTAGGAGGTGTCCCACACATTCTTTAAAATCTAGACCCAGTATATTTTTAATTTAGCTTACCTTAGTTTTTAAAAATTATTGCTATCAAGAAATAGGTCCTTTTCCTAACATAATTTTTCATATATAAATAAACTCATATTCATGTAATTTTCACTTGATTATCACAGAATTTCTCTTAATTATGCTATCTTTATTGTTATATCACAATGATGATATTATGCAATCTATTTTAGTTTTCTACTTCTGCATAACAAATTGCCGAAAATAGTGGCTTAAAATAGACTTTCATTATCTCAAAATATCAGTAGTTCAGAAGTTGTACTGATCAGCCATACTAAGATAATCTCCTTTTAGATACTGAGGTCAACTGATTAGTAATCTAATCATTAGAGTGATATCCCATTGTATTCATAGGTTTTGCCTGTGCTCATTGGGAGGAGATTATACAAGGTTTGTGCACCAGGAGGCAAGAAATTTGGAGGCCATTTTATAATTCTGTCACAGATTCTCATCTCAGTTGATTTTAATAGGAAAACCTCAAGTATAATGTGATTTCTTGGCTTAAAATCTATAGCCTTCTTTATGTTGGGGAATATCCATATTTATATACATCTTTTTTTGTAAAGGATTTATTAAACAAAATGTAACTGCCTTTTATTAAATGCATTTTGGCATATTTGGAGCAAAGACATTATTTTTTCTTACTTGACCTTTTAATTTTATGTATTATATTAATACTTTTTAAAAGGTAATTACTATATCATGCTCCAATGGAGCATTTTAATAATTTTAATAAATTATTTTTATTTGGTATAAAAAGAGTTTTTTGTAGTTAGAAATTTGAATCATGTTATTCTGTTGTTTTGGTTTTTAATATTATTCTATAGTTTTCTGGGTTTTGTTATATTATACTTTTTGGTTATTCTTGTTTGATAAAATTAATTGAAAAATCCTCCATTTTTCTTCTATTTATGAACAGACTATATATTATTTCTATATATCTATGCATGGTCTTCTCTTCAAATTCTAAATATCTATTTTATCTTTTCTTATAACTTCATTTTCAAATTTTGGTTACGTATGTTTCCCTCTTTTTAATTTAAGTTCTTAATGTATGCATCAGTTATCTATTATTACCATATAATGTTCTATGACAAACAACCAAAAATATCGGGACATTTGTTTAGTCCATAAGTCTGTAACCTTCAGCTGACGTGGATTTGATCCAGGTGATCCCAAGTGGACTGGCTCATGTGCCTGTGTTTAGCGGTGGGTCACTTACACAGGTTTTCTGATCTTGTCCAGGTTTGTACACACCTAGAGATTAGTTCTCTGTCAGCTGATCTAAGATGGCTTTTTTTGGGAAAATGGGCAATTAAACTCTCTTCCACATAGGAAAGAGTAGGCCCTCTTACAGGCTCTATAAGGTATGTTTTCATGGCCCTGGCAGAAGACAAGAGCAAGAAGCTGCAATCATGAAAGCATATCAAGGCACTGTATATATTATACTCAAACTCCCAGTGGTCAAAAGGCAACCCAGAGATAGAGTGGGAAGCCCCGATAGTTTATATGGCCAAGGGCTCCCATATGAGTGGGGCTGAAAATCTGATAGCATTAATGCAATTAATCTTTCACAGCATACAAGTTTAATAATAATAATAGAAGCTCAACTTCAACCATTCATAGTAACAGCCACAGCTGGATGCTGATTTTAATTTTCTAAGTTAAGATTTATAACCCTATCTAATTCCTACCCATTTTATCCAAAGTGAACTCAGATAAAATGAGTTCTTCTTGAGCTTTAAGTTAGCTACTCAAAATCCTCATTGGTTTCCATCTCACTCAGACTAAAAGTCAAGTTCTTTGTTTTTTTTGTTTTGTTTTGTTTTTCTTTTTAGGGCTACACCCATGGCGTATGGAAGTTCCCAGACTAGGGGTCCGGGGTCATTTCGGAGCTATAGCTGCTGGCCTACAACACCATAGCCACAGCAACGTGGAATCTGAGCTGTGTCTGCTGCAGCTTACACCACAGCTCACAGCAATGGCAGATCCTTGAACCACTGAGCGAGATCAGGGATCGAACCGGAGTCCTCATGGATACTAGTCAGATTCATTTCTACTGTGGCACAATGGGAACTCTCAAAAAGCCAAGTTCTTTTAATGGCCTCTAAGTATTTTATATTATCTATTCTTCTATTATCCATCTTATTTTCTACTTCTTCCTACATACACTCTATTTTGTGAAACGAGTTTTCTTTAAAAATATAAAATATGAAGCACCACGTGGCTTGTGTACTTCAAGCTGGTTCTGTTGGAAACACCCTTACCCCACCATCAGAAAGTTCAAATTTTGCTAAAAATGCATTTTAGGGACATGTTCCACCTCTACCTTTCCTGTTTTATTTTTCTCCATAACTCCCTTGACAATCCAATCTGCTATATACTTTACTGATTGTGTGTGTGTGTGTGTGTGTGTATGTGTGTGTGTGTTTCTACCACCACTACTATATGTTTCATTAGGGGATGGACTTCTTCCTATTTGGTTCATGCTGCACACCTCAAACACATAGGTACTGGAATATAGGTACTCAATATATATATATATATATATATATATATATATATGAATGAATGCATGTGTCCATAATAACGTAAATCAGTCTGAGTCCTTTTAGCTTTGTTTATGGTTTTGTAAAAACTTTATACTTCCTTTGTGCAAGAGAAGTGATGCTACCACAAGTCCTGGCTGTAATTATAAAACAAAGCGTAGATTTGAGAAATTTCAGAAGCAATATGAAATGCTCTGCAAATGAAAGATTCATGTAAACATCAGCATATTTCCCTGAGCATGGGGTCCTTTCCCAGATATAGTCTGTGTTGTGTTTTAATAAACTGCTAAATAATTCTGCCAGAATCCAATTTCACAAATTTCCTGAATTAAAATTACTAAATTAGTATTATGACCCTCAATTATATTAAATCAAGAAGACATTAAGGCCTTCAAGCAACACCAATTGAATTATGTTCCAGGCACTCAGCTAGGCAATGGAAGTAAAAAAATGAACAAAACTTGTTTTCCACCCTCGGGTCTACATCATATTACAGAATTTTTAAAGTAGCTTTATTTTATATAGAAAACAAACTTATGAGAGCTCATTAAGATTATTATTAAGATATTATTTTACTTATTTAATCACATTTCTCATCTTCATATTAATGATAGCTTGTTGGTTATCATCTATTATGTCCATTTCATTATCTTAAGGAATTTTGCCCTTTTTCCCCCAGCTTATATCCATTCTTTTCCTTCTTGTTCTTTGTTAACTGTTATCATTCTCATTTCATTTAAGTGTAAGAATTGATTTGAACACTATCGTAGTGTTTCATTACCTTTTCTTCCAGAGTGTCTCAAATTCTTCAACATTACCGACCTCCTTTTATACTTTTTAGCCTTTATTCTTTGACTTACAGTCACATGTGCTTATCTCTGCTTCCTCCCAAATGGCTCCTGAAATGATACTAAAAGACATAAAATGCTATAAACCCACAAGGACAAAGATTATGGGAGAGGAGACAGTGGCAGATAAATTGAAAAGAAAATAGAAGAGGAATAATAAATTCATCTGGGTGGAAGGCCTAAAACCTCAGATGCATGGATAGAAGGATACTGTAGATGAAGTGAGTCATTCCTTGGCAAGGGACTTTTAAAAGGATTGGAGTTTAGAGATATTAAATCCTGTTATTGAAACAGGTTCCATTGCTCACTGCTAACATAATCAATACTCACAAATGTTGGTAGAGAGGAAAGTTGCTTTTGATCAGATGAGGAGTTGGTGGACTCAACGTCCCCCAAAAACTACTCTAAAGATTCTACTTGGCAGTGAAACTTTTAAAGGAAAGAAAGAAAGTAATCTCAGTTAATTACTGAGACGGGAGTCAGAGTGTTTGCCATCTCCCATCGTGTTCAGGCTCACTGACTTCTTATGATCTTCCCCTTGACATTATCTTGTGTACACAGTTTGGTCACACAGTTTGTTCATGAGGTTATTGAAGGGGGAACTAGGAAAGATACCTGGTCATCTGTTAATTAGGTATTCTTAATTTCTACTTCTTTGGTCTATTGATAGAATGGACAAGGTATTTTGTAGTGAAAGTGTTTGAAAGGTGTGCTTAGGCATGAGATGAGTAGAGCATGGGGGTGCCTGGTTCAAAGTTAATTTCAAAATAGCTTTGCTAAAGTGACAAGGAAAGGGGCTTCCTGCTGAGGGTACCTTCCTGCAAAGAGCTACATACACCTTAGTGAATGAGTATAAAGTGGAAAACAGAGTAATTATTTGCAAGTCGTTGTCTGATTATGCCATAATCCTCCCTAGACATATGAAAGCCCCCAGGCAGTGACCAAAAGTTTATAGTTTGGAGAAACTTAATAGGACATAACTGGCAATTATAGACTCAGGTGTACTAGGAAGCAAAGACAAGAGGTGTGATTGAAAGTGGAAAACCCATCGAAGGCTTGAATTCCTAGTCCCCTTTGCTCATAGGATGGCCCTGGCCACTAAATTCTCTTAAGCAGAAGTCTATCAATTCTTTTCTGAAGGAATGGGATAACCACAGGTAAAAGTACCTCTATATACTAAATTGCGAGTGTCCACCTGTTAAATAGGTAGCCCTCCCCCACCTATAGGTGAAGTTCACCCATCAGCAACCATGCAGATGCCTGCAGAACTAATAGCCACTCCTAAATATGAATAGACACCAAGTGTAGTAGATTGTATTATTACCAAAATACTCTTTGGCTCTCACCAGGAGACCCATTCCTTCAGAGGAAAATTCATTTAATACATTGATATAAACCTTGTTCTTTGGGTATTTCATAAGGCACTGAAAAAATAGAAAAAAAAAAGTGGTAAAAGAAAATCTGGATAATCAAAGTACATGAAATACTATACTGAAAATACTTCTCCAATGTCCAGGACTGTGGATAAAAGTAGATTCACATAAATACATATCTTGACATTTCAAAAACACCATATATTAAGAGATAATCCTATGACATTCTAGATCAAAACAAACCATGGCCACCATCACCACTGGTCACTTAACAGGATTGGAAAGCAGGATGGAGTTAGACTTCTAAATAGTACTGAAAGCTGGGAGACCATGGTGAAATACCCTTAAATCCTTAGGGAAAATTGACTCTAGAATTCTGTATGCAGTCAAAAATATCAATCAGTTGTGCGGCAAAATATAGACCTGCAGGCACTAAGAAAAGAGACCATTTATACACTTTTCCTTAGAAAATTAGTGAAGGATGTCCTGCAAAATGAGGCCTTAAACCAAAAGATTAGAGTCAATAAAAAATAAATCTAAGGTGAGAGCAAGGTGAATGAAAATCCAGATGTCAGATGAACAGCAGATTTAACGAATCACCAGGTTGAGCTAAAACAGGTAGAAAGAAGGCTCTGGGAAGGTTTACATAAAAAGTAGGAATCTCTATTATTAGATAATATTTGGAATGTATTGTTGATAAAGCAGTTGGGAAAAAAGCAATTGGCAGCCATTTAATGAAACATAGAAGGTAAAAAACAAATATATGTGCATATATATATATATGTATAATATAAATATGTGTGTGTGTGTGTGTGTGTATATATACATATATATATATCGTACTAAAATTTACCAGAAAAAAAAAATAATATAATAAATGAATCTATATACTATGTGACTGTTTGGCTTTATACTTTTAAATTATATACGTAGCTCATGAAAATGAACACTAATTTTTTAAAAAATCCCATGCAACTATATCGGAAAGGTAAAGATGAATAAATCCCATCTATAATTAATTAAAAATCAATTTATAATGTGTAAAATTTGTAAGTCAATTAAAGTGTAACTATTTTACTCTAGAATTATTGTTCAAATTGTTTTCCTCTTTGATAAAGTAGCATTCCTCTCTTGCTCAAGAATTTTTTTTTTTTTTAGTTTTCAGATATTTGACTATGATATACATTTATGTGAATTTCTATTGGTTTTTCTTGTCTTGAGCTCACTCAGCTACTTGATTCTCTAAAATTATTCCTCTTGACAAATTTTAAAATTTTCAGCCAAGTAATTTTTAGACCAGCTCTTTCTTTACTTCTTCCAAGTTTCTGACAATATGAATATTTGCTCTTTTGCTATAGTTTTGAAAGTCCTAAGGATCTCATAGTTTTTTGTTGTTGTTGTTGTTATTGTTGTTGTTGTTTGTTTGTTATTGTTTTCCCAGTCTATTTTTCCTATGTTGTTCAGATTGGGTAGTTTCTATTGTCCGCTATTCAGCTTCACTGATTATTTCCTTGAAGTCCTCCATCTTGTTGTTGGACCCTTTCTTTGACTTTATTTCAGCTGTATTCTCAGTTCCAAAATTTTCTTTATATTTTCTATTTATTTACTAAGACTTTTTTTTTCATTTTTGCCAACTGTTTTTGTAATTGATCTTTGAAGTATATTCAGGACAGCTGCTTTAAAGTGTATGTCAGATCGTTCTAACTACTATATGTTCTTGGTATTGTCATCCATTTGTCACTTTTTAAAATTAGCATTGACATTTTCCAATGATGAGTAACATTTTATTATTGAAATCATTATGAAGTTTATGAAATAAGTCAAAAAATTATTATGAATGATACTTTATTATTTTTAGGTGTTATGTAATGTGTCTTTGGATGTTACTTAAACCCCCAGTTGTATCTGATTACCTCTGACACTGATCAGGTAGAGGAAAAGGGAACACTGCTTCCCCTGAGGTATGAGTAGACATTCATGTTCCACACTTGACTAATGTTGATAGGTGATTGGGGAGGGGCTTCTCATCACTGCTGGGCAAGAGCAAGAGTTCTAACTCCGTACTAGACCTGCCGAGACTTCTTTGGCTAGAAAAAGTAATAGGTCATTGTTACGACTCTCCACATAGCTTCCACTGGTTCCATCAGTGTATAGTGTTGCTACCTTTGGGTAGTGTTCATTGTCCTGTCTACTAGGCTTCCTTTGTCATCACATAATCTGAAGAGAGAGATGGGTAGAACTGCCTTGTTAGTGCTGGGAATGGATATCTAGTGTCCTCACTCAGCATTGGCATAGCTCGATGGAGGTGGAAGTCTATTTTCCCATTCAGTCTTTGCTTGTGGGAGTGTGCATAGAGCCACAGTGTTTTCTGTGTCATTGGCTGGAGAAGAGTAATTATTATCTGAAAGTTTTTTATCTTTAGCAAATTTCCAGACTTGTTGTTTCTGCTGTCTTTGGCTACAGAGAACAGGCTTTTGTTGAGACTTGTTTTATCTTCATTCATTGACATTTCTGGATTGCCAGTTTCACCATATTGTTCTTCAGGTTCCAAAGTTGCTAGGCAGTGTACCTTCTTTTATCCACCTTTAAGGATTTATTAATCTTCTAGAGATGCCATGACAAAATACCACAGACTAACTGGCTTAACAACAGAAATTTATTTCCTCAGAGTTCTGGAGTCTGTAATCTAAGATCAAGATGTTGTTGGCAGGTTTGCTTTCTCTTGCGGTCTTTATCTTTGGATTGTAGATGGTTGTCTTTGCACTATGTCCTCATATGGCCTTTTCTTTGTGTGTGTGCAGCACATCCCCAGTGTCTCTATCTCTTCTGTTAAGGACATCAGTTAAATCAGTTTAGAGCTTCACCATTACATTCCATTTACTCTTAATTACCTGTTTAAAGGCTATATTCTCAATTATATTCACATTGGATGGTTAGTGCTGATTCGACATATGCAATGGATGAAATGTATTTCAGTCCAAAGCACTCTGTCTTCTGAACCTACAAAGTTCATGTTCTACTCACCAGTAAAATGCATTCATTTCTATCCTAATAGCCCCCAAAGTCTTAGCCTATTTCAGCATTAGTTCTAAGTCCAGAGTCTCATCTAAATATTACCTAAATTTAGATATGAATGAGGTTTGGAGTGTAACTCATCATGAGGCAAAATTCTTCTCTACTTGCAAACCTATGAAATCAGTCAAATTATGTGCTTCCAAAATGCAATGGTGGAACAGACATATAATAGACAACCCCATTTTCAAAGCAGCAATAAAAAAGAAGAAAATGGTCATAGGTTTCAGGCAAGTCCAAAATCTAGGAAGGAAAATCCCTCCTGGACTCATCAGCGTGGAGTCCTTGCCTTCTCTTGGTCCTGTAATTGAATACAAATGGATGCACAATAAAAATGTTGATGTAGATGTTACGTGTGTTCCTCGGGACATCTCACATTCTACTAAAGGAATGCTATGGAGAAAATTGAGAATGTAATTTAGAATGTATTATGTGTTGTTCTTCAGAAGTATGTCAAAGAAGGAAACAAGTGATTACTTTTACTTCCCTTCTGAAGTTTGTCACTGTCAAATACATATGTGTCAGACCTTGGAGAGGAGAAGCGTGCACCATCTTTGTGAATGACTATATTTTAATATCAAACATATCTCTTAATGAGCTTTTGCAAAGTGTTGTATTTAGAATGAGGAAGGAAGAAAGAAAGGAAGGGAGGGAAAGAGAAGAAAAAGGGAAAGGAAAGGAAGAGAAAAGAAAGGAAAGAAAAGGAGAGGAGAGGAAAAGAGAAGAGAGGAGAGGAGAGGAGAGGAAAAAGGAAAGGTAAGAAGTGGGAGAAAAAGTGTTTGGAAATATTGATTTCTCTTTTATGACATCAAAACCAGTGTAAAACAAAGCATGATCATGTCTTATGCTACAGACAGGCTCAACAAATTTGTATAATCCTGCATATCAACACTAGAATCTGTCCTGAATTCCTGGCTGAAAATCTGTAAAGAGTCAGGAAAGAAAATTATGATTTAAATCTTAATCATTTTTCATCAGCACAACTAGTCAAAAACCATGCTTGAAAATGTGTTGTTTTCTTTCTTAGAAGGCAATTTAGAAAGCTCAATTTTCAATATGTTGGGGCATTTCTAAATATTTTTTTAAGCGTAAGAAATTAAATATTCCTGGGCTATACATTTTTACAGTATATTTGAATGAAAGATTTTCTGTCTAACTGGGCTGTAGCTGCAGAACTCCATTCAGACTCCTAAAAACTGTATCTGTATAATATCACCTGTGACTGTATCACCTTTTCCATTCAACAGTTTTTCTCTCATGGTCCTGCTGGCATATGTCTTCCTCACTTTAAATAGTTAAGTTTTATCCACAGCTGAAAATCTAATATGTCTTGTAAAAGGATATAGGTGGAGGCTTCTGCTGTGACATCAGAAACTCAATTACACAAAATATAACATTTTACTTACTGTGTCAGACATGACTAGCTTCTCATTTTGTTTCAAAATTGATCAGTATTGATTTGAAGGCACTCTGACCCTGATGCCACTTTATGCCACTTTGCCAGCTGAACTTATTTGTCATGCATGTTCCTTAGACCCAAATCCTTTCTGCTGTAGCTGTAGGGTTATCTGATTGTTAAATAGACTTAGAGGCATTGGTATTGATAAAGCTCTCTGATTAACAGCATTGCTATACTTGGGTCAGCCTTTCCTATCTTCCCAAATAGACATGTGCAGTTTTAGCCTTCATGTTTCATATAAAGAGCGGGATGGGGAAAAAATCTAAAATTCTGCCTTTTTTTTTAACTTTCTTAGTTACAGCCACCTGCACAGTTTTTGAGTTATTTCTTGAGTTGTTATTTTTGTAAAATCACAACACACATTCAGTTCAATATTATAATCCCAACAAGTGCAGAAACTCACTTTCATCAATGCCATTGTTTTGTTTAGCCTTTATGGAGAATTGTAATTCCTGGGGGTATCTCTATCCCTAGTATCTCTCTTTTATTCATTTTTCTAGTCTCCTGAAAGCACCAATGTGATTGTACTGTGAAAATGTTAAACATGATTTATACATGCATACCTACGATAATTACACCCCAGAAAAGCCATTAGAGATTTGAGCTCTCCCTCTCTTCTATGATTCCCTATTCCTAGCCAATCTAGCTTTCAGCAAGGCAGACAGTGTCAGTGCTACTTATGTTAATAGCAGGGGTTCATCAGCATAAATTGCTTTTGGGGTGCTCCTCGGTGTGCGTGATGCTGTATTTGATGTTATGATTTGTAGCAAACAACAGAGGCACTCAACGATTTAGCAGCCTGTGCTTGGTTGTTGCCACAAGGGAGCTGAGGGGCTTTTAAATAAACTATGTATGATTTCCTCACGTGAGATGCTATTTAAGTGCTACACATGACAGGCAAGTGCATTTAAAGGAAGACCACATGCATCAGTTGAGATTTCCATAGCTAATCTAAGAATCAGTTCTATAGTGTGGCCTGCTGAAGTAATGATGAACTCAGGGAAGCCACTGAATGAATTAGGGGGTGGAGGAGGACAGGGAAACAAAGGGAAAATGTGTGACAGATAAAATGATTTGCAGGGCCTTTGGTGTTAGACTCAGGAGGAGATCTGGGGAAAATAAGGACTTGGTAGGGGAGAATGTTAATGTTATACAATACAAAGAGATATATGGATGACCAAAGCATGCTGAGATACAGCCTTCACTGTAAGTAGTTCATATGAAAATTAACACATAATTACAGCTGAACAATGAAAAATTCCCATAGATGATCATGAAGAATATTGATTCTACCAAAAACAAAAGCACACAGTACTCACTTTAAAAGCCCGATATTTTATTTGCACATGTGTTTGTGTTTTATACATGGTAGTTCCTCAATAAATACTTGTAAATATATATCCCATAAAGTATTCTTAGAATTGGAATAAACAAGTAAAAATGGAAATACTGATTATTTTTGCAATTTCTTGTTACCTAAATTAAAATTCTGAATGTCCATTTTTAGACTGTGATGCCAACTTTATAGTCATTTTATGAGCTTAGGTACACTTAGGTTTTGTGCTGTCCAGAGAGCCCTTGAACTTTCTGATTTTCTTTGCTTTTCTTGATTTAATATTTTCATTTATGAGCTAATAGTAGGTAAAAATTCAGATATACTGGATCTCGTTTTGATAAAAAGAATACCCCCCTCGAGCCACCCACAGCATGGCTTCTTTTATCTTTTGTATCTTAGTCATTTATCTCTTTTTATAAAGATGTCCTTTTTTGCCCTAAGAGGTACAATCTTTTGCCTATCCAATGAAGGAATATGATTTCATATGCTAAAACCACTTCATTGATGTGTCTATACTTTAGCACTTGGCATTATATACTGTAGATAGATATATAGAGAGATATATATCTTACCATTAGAAAGTGATTCCTTTGAGTCATAGACCTTATCTTTGCATCCTAGAGCCTAGAACAATACCTGATATGTGATAGCTATTCAGTAAAAGAACTGACTGCATTTTAAAAATTATATCTTTGTAAAAATCTTCACATTTAAAATCAGCGCTCTAATTCAGTTCCTGTGGGATGGAAGGTACTATGCATCTGTGAACCTGGGCTCCAGGTGCAGGTGACAAGTTTAAATTAGATATGCCCTCCAGAGCTTCATTGTTGGGTGATGGAAGAGGAAGGGAAGAGTGGTAATGGTATTTCCTGGCATATGTTTCTGTCCAATGTGGGAACTCATCTTCTGCCTGAACTCCAGTGAAAAATAGTTTTCCTTCTATCAGAAAGAGATTTCGGTTCTCCTGATTTTCCCACAGTTCATTAGATGACACTGAAGTCATTCAGAGATTAGAAAACAGAGTATTCTGAAAAATAAAAGGTAGCAAGGCACAGAATTTTATGAAAGAAAGAAAGAAAAAAAAGAGAAATTTATCTTTGAGTAACATGCAAAGTAGACATCAGCATTTTTCAAAGAAAATTGAAAAGAAAGTATTTTTGTATAAATACATGAAAACATTTTAAAGTGAACTTTGAGCAATCATGTAAACAAGTGCAAGAATAAGTCCTGAACCTACAAGAGAAGATCCATAAAGTAATGAATTATATAAAGAGCACAGATCATCCATAATTGGATGAACGCAGGTTAGAAAACACTAGAGAATGAAGCCCATATTTAACTGGGGATGGGTTATCAATCCCAGTTTTTTAGAGGGGGGTTATCCCACTGAATGTGATTTTTATAAATATATTTTCTTATAAATATGTTTGCCTGCTATGGGAAATCCTTGGTCGAATGGTTGTAGAAGAGTTTCAGAGCAGTATTTGTTGAATCATCATCATCATAGGTTTTCTGTTACCTTTGTAAGATTCTTCTTTAAAGAACCCACTTCAGAACTATTAACTCTCTAAACTATTTTGACCAGAGTTTCAGAGCACAGAGTAGACAGTACAGGATAAGCAGTCTCACTAGTGAAGAAAGTTGTTTCAATGCAGCTTATAAATAGATTGCTGTTCAACATGCTTTACATGCATGACTCTCCCAGAGACTCAGTGAATCCCCACAGTCCCATCCCTTTTCTTCCATATCTGCTGAGAAGTATTGTGCCCTGCAGACACTTTATTGGCCAATGAACTTCAGAATTAAAAAAAAAAAAAAAAAACTCCTGCCAAGCTGCTGCAAACACAAAGCACTGTAGTTTAAGGGATCTCTTGGGGAAATACAAATCATTGCACTTAATAGCCAGACTGTACAAACAGTCACCGAATGATGTTTATTTCTGGATCCAAGGCCATAAAATTTGTCAGTGGCCTTCCATGCAGGAATAGCTTGCACTGACATTTCATTATGTGATCTAACTCCCTCAATTTCTAAGCCTTCATACGAAAATGAGCCCAGTATTTTGTAAATGGTGGAAAGCAGCCTTAGTTTGACTCCCAAAAAAAGACTTTATTTTCTACACTTACATTTTTAAGAAGTAGCAAAGCTTTGTGGTATGTTCATTTTATGATAATTACACAAAAGAGAGAAGGACAAAGAGGCAGAGGGAAAGAAAAGCAGAAGAGGAAAAAAATATGTGGACTAAAGTTAGCAAATACATTAAGGTTTAGCAAACTGGCAAAGCAACTGGTATCACTCAACAGAGCATAAAACCGGACCACTTATCTGATTTGGCTCTCAAAGAATATTTTTCTTCCTGAGATTTCAGAGGCAGTTTTATAGTGCAATATGTTATTTAAATTCTGGAAATCAAGCATCTCAGGATTTTGTTTTTCTTTCTGAAATATTGTGATTAGAGTTGGATACACATAGATCAATTTATGCTTGGCTCTGAGAGAATATTATAAAGCTTCATGAAAAACATGCTGTGGTGAATTGCTCAGATATTTAACTTTTGTGATCAGTCTTATCCATTCACTCTTATGATTCTAGCAAAGCTCACAATCAGTGGCCTTGTAATTACATAACTTGACTGCCAAGAATGCTAAACTGCAGTCCCTATGTGGACAACCGATACCTTTTAAAACCAATCAAATAATAACATCATGACACTTTCATCACTAACATCTGATTACTACCCCCATTCCTTGGTTGACTTGATTCTAAGTATATTGCTGCTGACTATCTGCGTGACCTTAGTTCTTTACCAATAAAATAGACACAATAATAACTACTTCACAGGGATATTATGAAGATTAAATGAATTAATGCAGAGTCCTATATATAATAAAGACTATTATAAGTGTTGGTTTACTTTCACTCTTGTCCTCTGATGTAAAAGTCCACTTCTTGATTGTATTTTTATTGCTCTTTTTGGGGAGAAAAATTTTCCTCTACCCTTCTAGGCATTCTGGCTGGCCTAATAATCAAATTGACATTAGATTAACAGGAGAACAGCAAATTTCATTACATATGGATGGGGGCACCACAGTAACAATGAGACTCAAAGTCAAGTCAGGCAGTTGAGACTTTAATGCTATTTTGAACTAAAGAATGGGATAGGGTCCTGTACCTTCAAAGGGGTGAAGGGTAATTCACAGAATGAGAAGACCAGATGTTTGGTAATTAGATGTTTGTCCTGCCACACAGATAGGTCATTCCAAGGGAAAGTCATCTCTTAGTAATAGCTCTTTCTGGGCCAGGCCCCCTATCTAAATTCTTTTAGGCAGTGAAGAGAGATGTAAAAGTTTTTCTTGAGTCTGCTGGGTTTTGACTGCCTTCAGCTCAGAATGGTCAGCATGCCAAAGTGGCACAAGTTGAGGAGCTTCATTTGGAACCCTTTCACTCTACGAGTCCTTTTGTTTGAATAGAAAGACACGTGTATGTGATCTGGAATGGACTGAACTGATAGTGAAATCTTGTCAACAACAGCAAACTGAAATCTAGTTATTACATGGTAATGGATTTCCACATCTTGATGAGTCTAAACTTTGTTTCAGGAGACTGTTTAAGACCTTAATTACAAAGTCAATCGTGTTTACTACTCATTAATAATTTAATTGTAACATTTTATATTTATATACAGACTCTTTAATCTATTGAAGAATTGTTTCTCAATTATAGTTGGAAGAAAGGTTGGTTTTATAAAAGAATGAAGGAGCAACAATATGATTCTTGAGAAAAATATTGATAAGACTAATTACAGAATTTTTTTTTCAGAACTGGGGAACGGAGGTCGTTAGAGGCTTATGTTCCTGAAACCAAACTGTTTATAAGTTTTCTAGTATATTTGAGATCACTCCAGTAAACAGTCTACAAACCCACCCTTAATTTTGCTTCTAGCATATATTCATTTATCTTACAAAAATCAAATGCTACCTAGTTATTATAAATCCATATGCACTAAGAAACCCATTTTCTATTTTTCTACATCATGTGTCATCCTAAGGTCTACTTCAGTGACCTCTAAGTGACTTGAGATTATAAAATCACATGAAAAAAGATATATAATATATATATATATGTAAAGGTTTTATCTTGCTTCGGTTGAGTGTTCATGCTTTCAGTAGATTCTCAAAGGGATTCTGTAACCTTTTCTATACACATCACATAATAAGAAACCTCAATCCAATTAAGTACCTAATAGATGCCAGGCAGACTGCTAGAAGCTTTCATGTTATTTTATTGTTTTATCCTTATAACAGACATGTGACATTTCTATAATTAATACTTTGATTTGTAAACCTTGTGAATGGTCTTTCTGAATTCACAGTTTCTTTCTGCCGTATTTGACACATCAAGCCTCCCTATCCAGATTATTAATTATCGTCAGTTTGGGAGTCTTTGCGTCCCCTACAGTGATAAACGCCGAGCCACTAAGCCCAAATGATAATGCTACTGCTGTTGCTACTACTAAGATTGCATCTCTAACAATGACAAGGTTGGAATATCAGTGACCGAGGGTCCCACACTCAGATGCCTGTGATTCCAGCCGGTAGTGTAAATGAGCCGAATAGGCTGAATATAAAAACAGAAGGACATTGCAGGGCCCAAGGTGAATTGTTGAGTGGGCTGCTGCTGTTCCCTTTTAGCCAACTGTTGCCTGAAGGAATACTGAAACACTGTTTCTAGACCTTCAGACATTAATTTCTTTTTAAAGAGGCACCTGGGTCAAATAAAACTAGCCTTTGCACAGGATTTTGCCCTTGCACTTCCATCTCTTGGTTCTGTGCAAGATGATTCCAACTTATGTTATCTTATAGGAGTTATTGTCATCCTATTTTTTAAATCATATAAATGTTTACTTAATGGTTAAAGCAGTCAGTTGTTACAGCTCTGGTATTTGTCAGGCAAGCTGGTCTAACATAGTATTGGTTTCATTTACAAAATGTTAGTGGCTGGATAATTATAATTGTTGAAGCCTTTAAAAAAGAGAGAGAGAGTGGATTCCATTTGAGGTTTTGGAATGAAAGTAGTTTGGAAAGGATGGTATGTTAGAATCCCCTTCATTTGAGATTAGAGAGAACACAGTGGTGCCCCAAGGGAAGGAAGCAAAACAGGCTCACAGGACAGGTACTAAGGAAGTGCAATCAAGATTTGGTAAACTACTGGATATGGGAAGTGAGCAAGGGAGAAGTGAGAATTCAGGGGGTACAGATTCTGTTATCAGATAATGTATATTTAATCCCAGCTATACTACTAAAAACTGCAGAAACATACAGAGAGAGGTTTAACATCTCCATGCTTCCTCATCAGATTGTTAAAAGGATTAAATGAGCTATTGTAAAAAATGTGCTAAGCACAAGAGCCTAGCACAGTGTGAGCTTCCAAATCAATGTTCTCTACTAGCAAGGGACTGCAGTGACAAGTTCCAGCTTCCTGACTGCCAATGTGAGGTGGAGGATGGAGGTTCTCTTTAGCCAGGTTCAATGTCTTCAAGTTTTTTGACCTTTCCCTCAAGGCAACAAGATGGCTGCTATAGTTTCCTCCATTACTTCAGTATTCCAGTTAGGAAAAAAAAAAAAAAAAAAAGATACCTGTTGTCAGTAAAGAAAATGCTTTCCTAGCAGCCTCTAGAAGACTTTTGTTTATTTGTTTTTTACTAAAGCTGTATCAGATGGCCAGTCTTAACTACAAGGTTGGCTGAAATGGCAAAAATTTCATTAAGATATCTTTTCAGTTCTGATCAAATTCAAGATTCCCATAGTGAGGAAGAGATCTAGACCTTCGATAGAGGTTTTGCCACAGACTCAAAGAAAAGGTATCCTTATACCATGATTTAAAAGGGATTTGGGGAAATTTAGGAGTGACTAGCTGATCTCTGAAGTAATTCTTCAGCCACTGGATTCTGTCATTTAATCTAGTTAATTTTCGAGAGAAGCATTATGTGGTTATTTAAACACTGTTGTTTGGCAATAATATTTTATTAGCAAACAAATCAGCAAAATAATAAATAGAAAGTAATTGTATAAATACAGAAGTAATTTTACCTCTGCTGGTTAAATGTTATGTCTCGACACAGTGTAAAGCACTTATTAACCCAAGGCTTTATTTCAATTCCTCGTCCCTTGACCACCACCTCTTCCACCCGTCCACCCCTCAGTAACATAAATACTTATGGCTGGTCACTTATGCAATTTTTTAAAGTCATTTACTTTCAAATTGTTCAGAGGCATTACTGCATTGTGATCCATTTTCTGAGAAAATTGCAAGTGTAGCTACTGCACAATACTGTTTTCCTTCAGTATAATAGCCATGTGCTAGAATGTTTTTTGTTAAGATGTCAGCCCACTTTCTAATATGTGCTATTATCACTTATTATACTGTGCCATATAATTTATGTATTAAAGAAGTGACTAAATTTGTATTAACTTGGTAGATAACTGTGTGCAATAGTTAGGAACTAAGAGTCAAGTTTTTATTGTATTTTTAAATAATGATACTTATCACTCAGCAAAAGTTACAGCACTGCACAAAATTCGGTATAATCTATCCCTTGCCTCATTCAGCATGCTCCTGAGAGAACATTTTTAAAAGAGTGTGAGAGAAAACTTTCTGTACAAATCCTTTTAGAAACGAAGAGAAAATAAATAGTTGAAGTCCAGCAGAGAATTTCCAATAAGAGAATAATTTCTCTAAACTTGTTTGACAAGGAATCAACGTGTATAAATCGATATTAATGTGACTTTAAGCAATGTATTTGCACCACACTTTACTATTACATATTGGCTAGAAACATATGTTGTGTAAGAAGCAAGTTCATTTCTGGCAATTGGTATAAATTTATATGACGCAAACCTGATTGTATGATATACATGGTACAATGCAATGACTTTATCAGTTTTTATACTTCTAGTGAAGCAAGTGATCATACTTACAGACATGGGAAGAAGACAGTAACTTCCTTCTTTCTCTAACATACTTTATTCCAAGTGTGAACTGAAGTTTGGCACTTGCCATCAGCTTCCTACATGGAGTAAAACATAAGCCACTGAAGCTACCACCCGGCAGCACCTCTGAGTGGAGCTCAGAGTGGAGACCAGAAGTGAGGCACTCTGTACTCTAGGAAAACTGGAAGACCAGGCCTTCAGATAGTCAAAATGTTTTTCAGGAGATTTTATGTGCCCAATTCTTGCATCTCCCCATATCTGGAAAAACACTAAAATCCTTCCTGGTGATGTCTGCTCCTTGTGACTGGTAGTAACCTTCAGGAGATCAGCAGCAGACTTTTTGTGTGCTGCATGAACCTCCCCCTCACCTTTATCATATCCTGATGTTCGCCCTTTTTGTCCTTTGGTGGTATTTCAGCCATGTCTGTAGTTAAGGATAAAGAATGTCACAGTCATCTGTAAATGCAGTCACCTCCAAGGGTGAGTGGCAGTCAGCCCTGCAGGCTGTGAAAACTCAGGATACTGGCCTCTATAGCTGATGTGCATATCAAAGGAATGATTTCAGTGAGCCTGGGCCTCTTTGGTCCTTCTACCTGTCCTTTGTTGCAAAAACTCCCATATATCCTAACTCCTCCCTCACTGCCTCAGAGCGGTTTCTTGGGGCTACCTGAGATGTCGTATCCTGGGCTAAAGTCCTAATTTCACCCCAAATAAAACTTAACTCTCAACTTTCAGGTTGTGGATTTTTTTAGTCAACACAAGGGAGACTTAAAAAAAAAAAAAAATAGAAGAGAGAAAAGCCTAAGTGGGAGATCAAAGGGACACTTTCAAGAGAGAAACTGGAACATAGGCTTCTTGTACTTCGTCAAAGAACTGGAGAAAAAATTGGTGTCCTTTTGAGTTATAGAACTCCTTGGGGATTCTTAGGTGGAAACTAAAATGAAGGCCTAAAAAAGAATGTCTGCATGACTCATTGACCCACCCAGGCCCAGACCTGCAGTCTCCATTTTATTGGACCTCCACAGGTGGAACAACCAAGCCCACGAAGCAGCTGACTTCCCAAGGACAAAGACAGCCCCAAGGCAAAAGTTAAATTTTATATTATCATCTCAACTGCCATGCCATCCTGGACCTATAGAACTCCACACATGACCCCCTGCCTATAAAACCTGATTCTCTCCCAGTGGTGGTGGTGGTGGGGCTCTAAGTTCCTCTTGTTCAGTGTTCCCAGCCACTCTGCTGGTCAATAAATCTTGCTTGAGATCTCACTGCTCCAGCCAACTCTCTTTCTTTCCCCAGTGCTCTAAACAGGGATCACCTGGGAGAAATGTGGCTTGGTGAAAAATGTTAATGCATAATCAATGAAAAATGAAAGCCAAAATATTGTCAGAATTATTTAAGTGGTGGGAATGCAGGGTGTTTCAATTTTACGTAAATTTTCATAATAAAATACTGAGAAGAGTGTTGTTCAGCTAGATTCAAGATGGATGAGGGCATTTGACCAAGAGTGTGGACAAGTCCTACCCCAAAACAGAAAGTCAGTGATTGCTAAAAAGCAAAATGGAACTAAGCACATTAAAGATCGAATTGGCTATATTCTGCAGTTCATGCATCAAGCACTAGAAATGCTCCAAGGAGTTATACAGAATGGAAGTTTTTTGTAGAAAGAAATGTAAGGCAAGGAAGTCATTAGCAAAAGAAAAGAAAGGGTCATTGGGGGCCAGGATATGTGCTTTTTCATGGGAAAGCCGTGGGTTTTATCATGCAGATTGCCTCTTCCTCCTCTGAGGAGTGGGGGTTATAGAGAGGCCCTCGTTCCTACCACACAGATAACCTCATTGGTGCTGAAGAGAAAATTCCAGACTGATTGATTAAGATTACATTTCTGGTGAATGCTGAAACTACAGTTTAGGTTTTAAATCTAGGTTAGGTATCATGGGCTTCAGCAGTAGCGATACCTTTTTGGGACTGTGGTTTTTCTCTTTAACAAGGGAAAATATAAATAGAAGTTTCAATACATATTTTGTATACAACTTTGAAATATTCTCTGAGATCTCACTGTGGAGACATTAATTTTGAGAATATATACTTGACTTGATTAAAGTTGATCCACCAAGAATTTTTAGCGAACATGCTTATAAAGAAATCATAGAGACATTCCTTTTGAAATTGGAAATAACAAGAATGTTATCCAGTTGAATATTGTACCAGAGGTTATAGATAATATAATAATCAAATGAAATATATTAAATCTGTAAGGTGTGGAAAAAAAAATTTTTTTTTGGCTTTTTGCGTTTTTTCTAGGGCCGCATTTGCGGCATATGGAGGTTCCCAGGCTAGGAGTCTAATCGGAGCTATAGCCGCTGGCCTACACTAGAGCCACAGCAACGCAGGATCCGAGCCGCGTCTGCAACCTGCACCACAGCTCAGGGCAACGCTGGATCCTTAACCCACTGAGCAAGGCCAGGGATCAAACCCACAACCTCATGGTTCCTAGTGAGATTCGTTAACCACTGAGCCACGACGGGAACTCCAAGTGTGGAAAATTTGAAAGAATGACAAAACTGTCATAATTTAACTATTATTGGATTGTCTTCTTAAAAAAACGAGAATTTAGAAGTAAATTATTGACATTCATATTATAATTCAATAAGACCATTGTATTTAAAGTTCATGTATATAAAAACCAAATATATTCAAGTTAGAAAAAATATTTTTAAAAAATCCTTAAAGCTATAACCAAAAATAAATAAATAAATAAATAAATAACATAGGTATGAATAAAACAATCAAAAGATATACTGGACTTCTATGGGGAAATTTTTTTAAAAGCTTTATAAAAAATATTAAAGGATACCAAAGTAAACTGAGATATATAAAATATCATGAATAGGAAATCTTAATATTGTACAGTTATATATTCCGCCATGTTTGTTGCAGTATTATTTAGAATAGCCACTATATGGAAGCTCCCATTAACAGATAAATAGATAAAGAAGGTGTGAGGTGTGTTTGCATGTGTGTATATAAATAAGGTGTGGGGGGTGTGTGTGTATAAAGAAGGTGTGTGGGTTGTGTGTGCATACACTCATATACACAAGGGGATATTAGCCATGAAAAATAATGATATCTTGCAATTTTGCATGGATGAACCTAGAGGGTATTATGCTAAGTGAAATAAGTCAGACAGAAAAGGACAAATACTTCATGCTTTCTTTCAATTATAAGTGGAATCTATAAAATAAAACAAATGAACAAACATAACAAAATCGAAACAGAGTGATAGATACGGAGAATAAACAGGTGGTTGTCCAAGGGGAAGAGTATGGAGGGTGGAGCGTGAGAGAAATAGATAAGGGAAATTAAGAGGTACAAACTTCCGGTTGCAAAATAAATGAGTCACAGATATGAAATATAGCGTGGTAAATATAACCAGTGAAAATTAAGGAAAAAAAGAAAAAAACTGCAGATAAAGGAGAAATTCTGAAAACCAAGTAAAAGTTACTCTTTTGTAAAGGACATTTAAATTTATAAGATAAATCTCTCTTTATAACCTCTCTGTACCAGGAAGAGAAGAATGATTAAACCTCTAGAAATCATTATCAAGGGAGAAGTTCACAATTTAGATCTCTATACTGTAGAAACCACGCTCTGGTTCACAATGCTTTTCCTGGTAACTTCCACAACTGGCTTCCCCCCCATCTTTTTCCCTTCTTTCTTTCTTCTTCTCTTTTTTTTTCTGGGTATCTCCTATGTATACATGAGATATATATATATTATACCTTCTGGTTTTCCCTTCTTAATCTGTCTTACTCCAGGGTGTTTAAAACCTAGAAGAACAGAGAGAAAATTACTTCTCCTCCCCTACAATGCATAGAATGAGATTTCATGTATATAAATGTTAAAAATCATGCCAAACAATATAATTTACTTTTCATAGCCAGATTTTCTGGGAGAGAGGAAATCAGATTCAGTACAGGCATTTGCTCTGGAAGGTAGTAAGCATAAGTAACTGAGGTAAGAGGGTTCACCTTCATTTTTGTATTCTTTCTTACCATTGGTCATGGGTAAATAGGTCTTTTTACATTATATTTTACATTTTTTGTATGTCTGAAGTATTTTATATTGAAAAAAGACATTCATATTGAAAAACTAAATAGAAAACATAAATAAAATAGAAAATAAATCAACTTGTAAAAAATAGCCACAATATGAAATGGAAGCAGAACAATCTGACTAAAACTAGACAAAGATAAATGAGGGGAGACAATAAAATATATTGGAACCTATTTCAAAGTCTGTTCACATAAACAAGTCAGTGTTATTAGAATGTGGACAACAAACAAAAAGCAGTGACATATTCAAAGAGCACTTTATAGGAAAAAGGGTGGGAGGATGTGGGTAAGGAATGCCTGAAATAGTGGGAATTTACTGGGTTGTAAATCAAAGCTGTTGATTAAGCTGATCATTTAAGTTATTGCTTTGTTGAGAGGATATGAATATACTTGCATTTTTTGGTGGCATCTGGCAATATCCCTCTCCCCTTTCCTAGGGTTGCAGACACTTAATAAGCGGCCCAATTCATCTTGGTTTGCCCAAGAGTACTCTAGTTTTTGCAGTGTTTCTCCTTCCCCAAAATTGCTTAGTCTTAGACTAACTGAGATGGTTGGTCACTGTTTTAGGTGAATTTGGATAACATAACATTTTTTGTAGAAATCAAATTACTGTTCCTAGAATGATTTCATACTGTTGTCAGATGTACAAATTCTAGCATCTTTCAGCAATCTCCAATACTAATGATTTTATTTATTCGTTGCATTCAAATAACTTGTGTGATAAGTCTAGAAAGAACTTTAGTCTAATAATCACTTTCCTAAGGTTACAGTAAGCATGCTTCTTAACATCCTTTCAGTCTAATTTTCTGGTAGGCATTTTACCTTTAAATTGGCTTGTACCTTGTGTCTTTGAAATATAGACTTTGATGATGCTTTCTCATAACTACAGAAATAACTGCCTGCCCAAAAAGGAGGGAGGAAATTTGAGGTATTGGTACTATATAAAAGTAGCCTTGGTAATTCTGAAGTGCTCAGGATGAGAACCAGAGGTTTAGAGAATGAAGGAACAATTTTAGTGGATGATGATATCTTGAGAGTTTCGTTCTGTTCTTTTTTAATGTTTATCAGGTGAAAATAAACTTTACATTTCAAAAATGTCTTTACATATTGGCATAGGAATAGTAGTTACTTTGTATATGTGTGTCTGTGGGAATTAGAATATTTCATGTACCATTAAAGAATTACAATATTCCATAAATTGGAATTAAAATATTCCATAAATCATCAAAGTATTTAATCTAAGAATTTTATGTTTGATTTCTAGAATTAGAATTTTTGCAATGTTGGATTATATCAATGATTAGCTGGCAATGTTATTTGACTATAAACCTCTTGGGCCATTCTAAAACAAAGGAAGTTTTGATTAATGTCTATTTAATATCTCTTCTACCAGAATTATCCCAAAGAGAGAAACTATATAAGAATTTATTATTTTCATTGACAAAGTCAATGATGTATAGAAATCTCATCCCTTCTTTCTTGTATATTCTATGGTACCCCAATAAAACTAGCTATGCTAAATGATTAATTCCTAAATTTAAAATGGAATGTCTGCTGCAAAACTAAATCATGGCCAGGAGATTGCATGGCATAAATCCTTCACAAGATGCTATAACCTTTATCGGTTTTGAAATGTGCCCCCATCAAAGAGCCCTCAGGCAAGTGTACAAGGGACCTAGATGACATTTACATAGCCATTGTGTCAGATTAGACTTTCTGATCCTCCCACATCATCAGGCAAAGTCCCAGTCGAGCAGATGCATGACAGATTGCCCAAGCCTGATGCATAGCAAATTAGTAGGGAAACAATAGGGCTTTATTCACATTTGGGCCCCATGTCCAAGGGATCCTCTGACAGAAGGCAATCTTTAAATTCAAGCCCTTCAAACGAAAAGGTGCAGTACATGCATTCAGTACCAGTTCTTTTCTTTTCCATAGTACATAATTACCCAGTAACGGGAATGATCTTCTACTTCCCAGTACTAAAATGTAGGCAGCTAAATATTTTGCCACTGGCATATTCCTAAGTAACTAGAAGAGCCCAGTGAAGTTTGTTTGTTTGATTACTGATGGATTGCCTTATGGTGAAAGAAATTATGTTGCCTTGGTCCCCAGCAGCTGAATTTTAATTCACTTACATTAAAAAAAAAAATAGTTTTTGATGCTGTCAGCATATTATTCCAAAAATCTCATATAAAATAATACACACTAGTGTAGAAGAAAGTAAATTGAAAACATTTTTGTTTCTTTTAGGTAGAAGATGGTCTAAAGTGTTGTAGGAAAATGTGTCTATTTTTTATGTTGAGAGTTAGCCTTTCCATCTGTGTTTAAAAATCATTCATGAATTGCAGTGACTGAGAGATAAAGTGGCAAGAACCTGGATACAGTTATTAGAACCCCAGGAAAGGAGTCAGCAGGCCTGAGTTCCAGCCCTAGAGGCAGAACTAAATAATTTTTCAGATTTGAGCAAGTCCCTTGACTTTCTGTGTTTGATTTTCCGTGCCTACAGGATGACCGTAATTTATCATCCATACCATGACAGGTTTGAGAGTGAACAAGACTGCTGACAATAACTACATCAGGTCTAAATCTGGACTCTGTTAGGCAAACCAGGGTTTTTGATGATTACTTATCTGTGAAATGAATTTGTTATTAAATGATCTCTGATGCCTAGTTTTAAAAGTTGTGATTTTAGGTACACTTCTCTTTGATAACAGACTTCCTATTTTATGACAAGACAAGAAAAATTTAAACATAAAAAATGACCTTTGGCTCCCCTCCACCCCACCCCTCACTGTGCCTTGTGTATCAGTCTTATGCATCTACCAAACTTCCCCCTTGGGTGAGAATACCTGCTCCACTATGAAAAGCCCCATTCTCCTTGCATTAAGAAGACAGTTCCTTAAAAGATAACATTTTTTCTTGATCCCCATGGGGTCACATGGCCTTTAGATCTGAATTATGTAAACTGTCAATAATATACCACTTGATGTACAGCTCTGTCTCAAAAAACTTACATAACTGTGCCTGGACTTCTAATGGGAAGAACAGTTCTCAGCGTTTTCTGAGATGCTCTTCACTGGTTATAATCCTCAAATTTAGCTCAATTAAGATTTTCCATTTCTTTCTTAGAATGACTGATTAATTTTTAGTCAGTGAATGTCATGAGAAGAACCTAAAGGTCAAAACAAGGTAAATGAGGCAATGAGTTAAGTAACCAGAAGTCAATGAAAAAAAAAATGTCACCCACTTTTCATTAGAGAGGAGAGAAGACAGATTCTTATAAGCCTTTAAAAATATTGTGTACTATTTCATAAATAGTCATATTTTATTAATAAGATCTTGCAAATTTATTGAAAGTCTGCTGAATTCATTGACACCCAACTTAGTGACTATAAAGTTATCCTTCAATTATCTACTTCCTCCTCTGATATCACACTTTCAATACACTATCTTCATAGTGTTTGTTCCCCACCACAAGCGCATGTGCACACACATATGCGTGCACACACATGCACACATACGCACGTGCATGTACACACACAGAGACAAGCACA
The DNA here is from genome assembly GCA_004024745.2 of Catagonus wagneri. Lineage (NCBI taxonomy): Eukaryota > Metazoa > Chordata > Mammalia > Artiodactyla > Tayassuidae > Catagonus > Catagonus wagneri. Next base: position 6,325,736 of record PVHT021183526.1, on the reverse strand, counting down.
CAGAAGTTCTGGGAGTAGAAGAAGGTAAATAGGAAAGTACCTGTAATCTCTAATATAGCATTTCCCAAGAGGGGGAAACATTTTGGGAAATAGCATAAAGACATTCAAATATTTAACATAAAGCAAGTAAATGGGAGGAAAGTAAATTCAAGAGCCTAGAATATCTAAGTTCCAGTTCTAGGTATTTCTGTCTCCCAGTAGAGTTGGCATTGGAATAGCCTTCCAAAAATGGCCTTCAATTTTCTGAAGGAGTTAAGTTGAGATAGAAAAATCTCATCCTGCATCAAAGTTCATTGGCAAAATCTGTAACCCTGAAGAAAACAACTTTATAATAAGTGAATTAGTTGTAATACTACTTTTTTATACTTGAAATATGTTTTACAACTTGAGGCACTTTCAAATAAATTATCTTTCTTACAGCCACAACAACAGTATGAATACTTGTTCTTTTTACATTTAAGAAAGCTGAAGCTTAGAGAGGTTAAGTAATTTACCCAAGCATATATAACAAATAAATGGGAATTCCAAATTTATCGCCAGATTTTCTTACTCAGCCAAATGTAGGATTTCTGGAGACCATGAAAAAGAATATTGCCCAAGAGGATAAGAATGACCCTGCGTGAATGTAGGGTAACCAAGAGGGTGACCGCAGGAAGTTTCTAAAGAAAGTTAAAGCATTATAATTTAAGATCATAAATTTTCCCCTAGGTCAAATAATTTAATTCTGGATAGGAAGAATTGCAATTTCACTCACTGAGATTCAAAAATGCCTGAAGCTTAATTCACGTATGGAGAACTCAGCCCTTCCAAAATAGCAATTACTACAGCAAAACTTTGCGAAGTACTCTATGGTGTGCAGAAGCATAGTTACCTCTCTTCTCTGTTCTGTTGCAACCAAGCCTTACTGACCTTCTTAAATTTTATAATTATCTCAACAGTATCTGTAATGAAGGTCTGGTTTGCTGAGAGTACTCAATGAACTACAAACATTAAAAAACAGACATCTTATAAGAAATAAAAACAGTTGCAAAGAGGTGCAGATGACATAAAATAGAACCAAAAGTCATTCAAACATCTCCTATGTTTGACACTCACCATAATTTAGTTTTTTTTTTTTTTTTTTTGTAGAACAATATGGTAAAATCCTAATTAAGAAAAATATTTGGGGAGTTCCCTTCATGGCTCAGTGGTTAACAAACCCGACTAGGATCCATTAGGATGTGGGTTTGATGCCTGGCCTTGCTCAGTGGGTTACGGATCCACCGTTGCTGTGAGCTGTGGCGTAGGTTGCAGATGTGGCTCAGATTTGGCATTGCTGTAGATGTGGCGTAGGCTGGCCGCTACAGTTCTGATTCTACCCCTAGCCTGGGAACCTCCATATGCCATGGGTGAGGTCCTGAAATAGCAAATATATATATATTTGGGAGTTCCTGCTGTGAAAGGAACTCAGCAGGTTAAGAATACAACATAGTATCCATGAGAATGTGGACACCCAGCTGAGTGCCTAGCTCAGTGGGTTAAGGATCTGATGTTTCCATGAGCTATAGCTTAGGTCGCAGATGTGGCTTGGATCTGGTGTTGCTGTGGCTGTGGTATAGGCCTTGGCTGCAGCTCTGATTTGACCCCTAGCCTGGGAACTTCCATATGCTGCAGGTGAGGCCTAAAAAGAAAAAAATGAATAATATTTGTGTTAAATACTATTTTAAATTTCTTGAAACTAATTTTATACCCCAGTTCTTAGAAAGAAATGATTCTAAAAGGAGATTCATACAATTTTGTGCGGTAATAAGTACCTAGAATAGAACTGCATTTTTTTGCTTGATGACTACAGATGTCATTGTGCCTCAGGGTCATATTTCAGAACTTTGTTTTCATTGTTTAAGATCCTTGATATAGACATTTTAAACAATTGGCCTCAGGACATAGCTTCTGGTTGGAAAGAAAGCCCAAATATTAGCTTGTCAACTGCTAACATTTCCCTTGTTCCTAGAAAAATAAAATGAATAATTCCAGATTCCTATCACTGTGGTCTTTTGGGGTCTTACTGAATTTTGAATCAAATTCCTGAGATTATTTCTCTTTGAAGAGACTACCTAAAGAAATCATGAACATGCTTTTAGATTTCAACACTCTTTGCCGCTATATTTAAAATTGTTATCATTTCCTACCCTGGAGACTTAGAGAATTGTTACAGCTGAAAAAGAGGGCCTTAGTGTTTCCCTCAGTTTAAATAGGCTTCGTCCAGATTCAAGACCCTGATCTCCTTTTTCTTAGAGGATTTACTTTAGAAAACGTGAGATTGTGAATTCTTTCTCTACCCCTTTGAGATATACTTTTTAAAAGCCTCTTGCCATTTATACAACCCAGGAGTGCCTTTCTGAAGTACCTGCGATATTCTCTTTGAAATGTAATCAGAAATTTCCATTGTAGCTCAGTGAGCGGTAAAGAAACCCAACTAGTTACCTTGAGGACGTGGGTTTGATCCCTGGCCTTGCTCAGTTGATTAAGGATCTGGCTTTGCCGTGAGCTGTGATGTAGGTTGTAGATGTGCCTCAGATCTGGCATTGATGTGGCTGTGGAATAGGCCCAGCAGTTACAGCTCCAATTCGACCCCTAGCTTTGGAACTTCCAAATGCCACAGGTGTGGCCCTAAAAAGACAAGAAAGAAAGAAGGAAGAAAGGAAGGAAGGAAGGAAGAAAGGAGAGAGAGAGGGAGAGAGAGAGAGAGAGAGAGAGAGAGAGAAAGGAAGGAAAAAGGGAGGGAGAGAGGAAGGAAGGAGGGAAGGAGAGAAAGGGAGGAATAAAAGAAAAAAGAAAAGAAAAAAAAGAAAAGTATTCATCAAGGAAGATAGAGCCCCTATTTCCTAGTCTCTGGTGGGACAGAAGGATTTTAATTTCAGTGGACTCCTTGCTCCAAGTTGTATGTGGATGATGGTGTGCATATAAACCCTAAGCAATACTTCTGCTCATTGTGTCAGCTACTTTTAATTCTATTAATGGCCTTGTTTCGTAGAATTAGGTTGAGGCTATTTCAAAAAAGGGTTATAGCTTGTGCTGAACAGAGTAACTAAAAAATACCTGGAGCTCTCAGAACAAAGGTCTCTAGGGGAATCTGTGCTCTTTAGAATTGTTCCAGGAGGCTGAAAATGCGCTAGGCATACATGTTATCATTTTACCTTTCAAACTATATCTAAATTGCATAAGCTTCATTTTTTCCCATAGTTGTTAAGAGTAAATTAATAACTAATTCTATTGTATTTTATCTACTTGCTGAATGGTATAATGTAACAATCAAAAGTGGTAGCTAGGTAGAAGAAAATTAAAACAATTGTTTTTAACAGTGTAGATAGCAACTATTGTTCCTTTCCTTAAGTTAAAGAGAACTAGCAATATAAATAGGTGGCAGAGCAGTAGGTAGGGGGCATAAAGAAACAAAGTTGTCTCTTTTTCTAAAGAAGAGTCAATGTAATTCATTTCTTGACCCTGCATCTGGCTCTGCACTTCTCCTAAGAGTAATAAAAACAAACAAACAAAATACCTTCAAGGAGGCAAAAATAAGCGCTGAGATTTCTTACCTTCATGCAACAGGCAGATTACTAGGAATAAATGTAAATTGCATAATATTGAATCAAAAGCGGGTAATGGCATGTACCTGCTGTTTTAAGGGATATTTAATATATTATTATAGGAAGTTACATGGTATTTCTAGGCAAGAAGTGAGTTACTGTGCTGTAGAGTTTTTTAAACCGTCCTTCTATCACTGTAATGCACAGAAGAACTTTAATCCCACAAAGAGCAAATATCCACTGTAGAAAATACAAACTCAGGTTTATGTAAAGAGAGACAAAGGTGAACATATATGATCCTGTATCTATTTTCTGTAGTGAATAATACAGTGGCCCTTAACTTTGTCAACTTAAACATAAATATATTTAATGACTGTATTTTAAAAATAGCAAAACATAAAGATACCTGTGATTAAAAATATGAGCACAGTTAAAAATTTTTTTTGCACCAATAGAGGGCAAAAGAACAGAATGGGACAAACAAAAAGAGCCCTAAATCTCTGATCTAAACCTTTCCTCCTGACAAATTGACAGGAAGGAAGGCTTTCTCAAAGCCAAGATCTCAAACTTCTTGCAGTAAAATCCGAGGAACTTCTTTTAAAAATTCCTGTGCTCTATCCCCAGCCCTCAACCAGTTGGAATGTAATCTTATGTGCCGGGATTGATATCTTCAAATGAACTTTACGTACATCAAAATGTGGGTGTACTAAGAGGTTTACCTACCATGCTTCTTAGTTTCCTCATATCCGTCTGTATTGATTTTCTTCCAAGTTTCTGAGTGAGGGGATAGAAAATATATTTTTCCTTCCTTTTACTCTTTTTTCCCTCCCTTCCTTCTTTGTAGGTTCTTTCCTTCTTCCTTTTAACATATTCTGGCAAGATTTATGAAAGCTTTTTGAAGTTCTTTGTATTCTGCTTTTTGAGAAGACGTTTGTCCTGGTGTAAGCACTGCAGTAAATGGTCCCAGGTCCCAGCCTATCTCAAAAGTACAGAGTTAAGGATTATAGATTATACTCCTAAATGCATGAATCTACCTTGACTCATATATGAAAGCAGAATTGATATTCCAAGAGATTTTCTTATTAGTAAAAAGTTCAAAGAAAGAAACTGGGGAAGTTTTTGTCTTTTTTCAAAGTTTTGACTAATTTAAGAATTTGTCTTTTCTTCGTCACCTAAGGATCAGATTTTATGAACAGCAGAGGTTTTGAGGAAGCTGTAATACCTTGCATAGCTCTTTAATGACATTTCTAGTAAAATGAGCAATTCTATTAATAGAGAGACAGATTGGAGCTTCCCAAGTAGAATACATGAAAATGAGTACCTTTTTAGCCACTTCAGATCTATAGTTCTACAAAAGGGCAAGAATTTGTTCCACACTTAACATGAATAAATATTTCAACCATAATATATGGATATTTTACTGCAGGGGTAATTATATAAAGTCCATTTAGAGTTATTCAAATAAGCCTAAAGATTTGGCCGTATCGGTGTCCTTTCTTTAATTTGTCGGAATTATGGTTTTGGTAGGTGAGAAGTATACTATAGGCAATGTTGTACTTGTGATTGGGGACAATTTCATTGGGATTTTAGCATGTTTTCACTTGAGATCTTATGCTCTTCTGAGAAGCTTGAGATTATCTTCATGTAATTTATATCCAGATTTTTTTTTCTTCTAATGTTAGGGTAAAATTTGTCTTGAATAATGGCTCCTATAAACCCATTGTAGAGGCATAACAGGACTGGAGGGGCAAGAAATTTTGTAAGGACCATCTTATAGCATCATGGTTACCCAGAGCATTTCCATTACCCTTAGTTTCTGGATCAGGTGTTTGTTTTAGTGAGCTTCTGACTTCACAGTAGCTACTTCTTTTTGCTGCATTAAGGCTTTTAGAATTTTCTCGACCTGTTGTTCAAGAATTAGTTTTTACTGAGGGTAGGAAGCCTTGCTTTTTTCTAAAATATCCAGCATTAGTGGAAGACTTCCTATCTTGTAAGTATTAACTCGCATCTCTGGACAGTTAGCAAGATCTCAGAAGCGTTATGCTGATTTGTTTCCTGCCCCCAACCCCTCAAAATAAGGTGTTATATTCCAAAGGTGAATTGAGATGTTTCGTGGCATAGACAGTCTGATAATTTCTCATCTGTGATGATCCATCAACAAACAAATTTATGGAGTTCCCGTTGTGGCTCAGTGGTTCACGAACCTGACTAGTATCTATGAGTATGCAGGTTCAATCCCTCGTTCAGTGAGTGAAAGATCTGTCACTGCTTTGTGCTGTGGTGTAGGTTGCAGATGTGGCTCAGATTCCTCGTTGCTGTGGCTGTGGTGAAGGCCGGCAGCTACAGCTCCTGTTAGACCCCTAGCCTGGGAACCTCCATATGCTGTGGGTGTGGCCCTGAGAAGACAAAAACAAAAACAAATTCAAGTCTGACTTACCCAAAGAATTCTAAACATTGTCAGTCCTTAGAGGCTAAATAGTCATGTGTTTCATTTTCTATTTGATTTAATTTGACTTTTTTGGTGTCAGGAAAAAAATGTGACAGGGTTCAAAGTGTCATAGTGATGGATAAAATCATAAAGAGAAGGAAACAATATTTCATAATATACGTCAGCTCACTGAGAAATATTTGTATGTTTCCAGTGAGTAGCGAAGATTTTACAACTTTGAGATTCTTAGGATCAATGAAGACCTCAAGACGTTCATCAGAAACTTGCCTCTATGAGTTTGGAATTGGCCAGTGGTTGATAATTCTCTCTTTTTTGAGAATCATTGAATTTCTGCTAAATCAAGGGTTCCTTTTTTTACTTTCTATCATTGTTACATTATTTTTTTCATTTTAAGATGTCTTTTTTATTGTGTCTAAAATGTCCGAAATTATAAGAAAAATTTCAACACTTCTATCAGAAACCCGCTCTATTCTGGTTTATGCTTAGTTTTCCTGCTCAATTTTTTGCAGGTGAATATCTCTTTCACCCTAGTGTATCTATTTGTTAATGTATAGGGATCAGTTTTACTAATGATATTAACGACCTATACTTCCAGTTCAGGAAGTATAATCTTGACATTACTAATTTTCAACAACTTTCATAAGATTAGTTGAAGTAAACAATATTCATGCAGCCTTTCTGAAGTATATACAAACTATTTATTCAACCTTAATTTTCCAAAAAAAAATTGGAAAACTACTGAACAAAGCTGTTTTTTATCTCTAGACTTGCCCTGTTGAGTCTACACAGGTTATTTCTTCTTAACTGGATTTCATTCCCATTAGTTTAGACATACACTCACAGATCTTCCATCTCTACCTATCTTAACCTAATTTTCATTATTTGTCTGACTTTTAGTACATTTGTCTGACTTTGAGTTAATATTTATTTCATGGTCTCCTCTCTAAAACATCTTTCTGTGAAGCTAGATATGGAAAGATATTACATATAGAAACCACACAAATTGATATCTCTACTGAGGTGATTTTAACTTTGGTGTAAGAACATCAAGTTATATTGAAAAACATTAAAAGCAGTTCCATAATATTGTACTTACTCTAAGTACGTTGTTGATTGCTTTCTATTGTATAGTATCTTTTCTAGGAAAACCTATAGATAAATGTATTTCAGTCTTTATAGGAATAATTTTTCTTCCCCAAACAATTGACTTGTTTCTATACTACAAATATGGCTTTACTAATTTTATGGTTTTATTTTCTTCTGCTGCTTTATAGAACTTAGAAATAATTTTTTGTCTTCTTTGAGCAAATATGCAGTGCTTCATTGCCTAGATTTGAAATTTTCAACATATTACTGCTTCTGTATTGGTTTTCTTTACTTAATCTTTGTTCTTTTTTTCTTATTATAAATGCATTTTACTATGAGGTATTTACATTGCTATGTAATTCCTCATAAATTCTGTTTATGTGTAGTAAAATGCCTACATAAATTAACCAGTAAATATTATATTTTTCCAATGAGATATTATGGGTTCAAACTCTATTTGAGTTAATATTTATAGCTATATGTTTATACCTGGAAATAATGGACATCATGTTTTCATCAGAGTCAAGAATCTGGAATTCCCCTCATGGCTCAGTAGTAACAAACCCGACTAGTATCCATGAGGATGCGGGCTTGATCCCTGGCCTCTGTGGTGAAGGTCACAGATGCGGCTTGTATCTGGCATTGCTGTGGCTGTGACATAGGACAGTGGCTACGGCTCCAATTCAACCCCTAGCCTGGGAACTTCCATAGGCTGTGGGCGCAGCCCTAAAAAGAACCCCCCCCCAAAAAAGAAAGAAAATAGAATCTGCTACCCAGATTGGGCAAAACGTGTAAACAGAGTGCCTGTCAAATTTGATTTGAGAAATGCATTTATGTTTGAATATGCTACACATGAATAACTAGGGATCTCAAGTCAAATAAATAGTTTTTATTTCTAAACTGAATTTCTTTTCTTCCTCTTTTAGGATCTGGGGTATCTGAATGTGACATCCTGTAAGGAAATCTGCATGATTAGTCATCTCAACATTCCTTAAACAGTAAGTGTCTTTTAATCCTCAAACAGTAAGTAAGTGTCTTTTAATCCTTTCAACTACTATATAAAATACATACATATAATCCCATAAGTTTTGAGGGTATAAATAACTTTGATTAATTTGGTCAAATGATTTAGAGAAGAATGACTTCCTTCAGTGAACTCAAAATAATCTTCAAGTTTTTTTTCCTACCAAACTGGCCTATAGTTTCATTTAATTGACAAGACCCACCAGTTTGAGTGTCAGATTGACAGCCTAACATACATACCATTCAGCTGGAATTCTCTTTTGTATATATTCTACTTCGTCTGCCTTGTTTCTCAGAGACCATATTTAAACTTGGTTATATACACCCGTGTATTTACATCACAGCAGTAAAATTAATCATTACCTGTGTCCTAAAGAAATAAAATTTAACCAAGTGTACCATTTTATAGGCCCTAGAATAGATGCATATCCTAAGAATGTTTATAAAACTTTACCAAATACACTGAATAGTAATGACAGTGTCACAGAATTAACCTGACTGATCTTGTAGGTCCAAGTACATTTTTTTTTCTTAATGAATTTTATTTGAATTATATAGGTGTACAAAAATTACCACAAGTCAATTTGATAGATTTTGCATCTCAGATCCACAGTGCATCCCCCTACTCCCCAGACTGTCTTATTTGAAAAACCAAAAGTTTTCCAAAGTCTGTGAGTCATTGTCTGTTCTGCAAAGAAGTTCATTGTGTCTTTTTAGTTTTCACATGTAAGCAGTAGCATTGGGTGTTGCTGTCTATTTGTCTGACTGGTTTCACTTTGCTTGATAATTTCTAGGTCCATCCATGTTGCTATAAATGTTATTATTTTGTTCCTTTTATTGGCTGAGTAATATTCCATTGTGTGTGTGTACCATATCTTCCCTATCCACTCCTCTGTCGATGGGCATTTAGGTTGTTTCCATGACCTGGCTATTGCATAGAGTGCTCCAAGTACATTTTATAAGTAAGAAAAATCAGTGATTTTTCTCTGTTTTCAGTATATTAAAGATGAGAACTAAGGCCCTATCAAATTTGAGGCACTGTGCACTAAATAGGAGACACATAGGCAAGACACACACAAAATGTTTGAGTTAGAGTTTAGCATGGGAGACAGTAAACTAAGGATCATCGTTAAAATAGGCTAAGACCCCAATCCAGGGGATATTTCAAAGTTATTGAGGTAGGAAGAAGAAGCAGAAGTAACATTTGTTAAGTCATCACTGGGACATTAAAACATGATTCAGAGAAGGAGTGCCACTGAAGTGGTTTCTTGAATACAGTGAAGTGAATGTGTGAGCAAAATGTTCCAACAAGAGGAAGGAGGACTTTTTCCAATCAGAGAAACAGATGAGAGCAGCTCACCTTTAGAGAACTGCCAATAAGTCAGTGTGGCAAGTGCAAAGGATGTATCTTTACAGGAGGAAGGAGGAGGAGCTACTACAAGTGTCACTTTGTGTAAGTTACCAATGACTCTGGGCCTTTATTTCCTCATCTGAAGCCTAAAATAATACTTCACATTTACCTTTCAGTATTAACTCCACAGCAGCATAAAAGGCACGAAGGCAGGCAGGGTACAGAAAGACCCTGGTCCAGCCCAATGGGAGAGATCAAAATACAGTCAGGACAGCTGGTGAATTTTAAGCACAGTAGTGGTGTTTTTCACAATCATTCCAATGGCAGAGTGAAGATAGATTTAGGGGAGGAAATGAATAAAGGCTAATGTTCTTGCAGTTATTAACTCCCCAAATAAGGGTCCCACGTAGGCAATGGAAGTGGCAATAGAGAGGAGGAAGGAGATTTGAGAGACAGGGTTAGAATTAATAGACCTGAATAACTGAATAGATGTGAGTTATTAGGAAAAGAGAAGGTGAGTTAAGAACACTTTGACATTACCAACTCGGGGAACTGGTAGATAGATAGTGGTACAAATAACTAAGTTAAGGAAAACCGAAGAGCAACTGTGGAGGGAAAAGGGGAATTGAGTGCCTGATGATGTACAAGAGGCATTTTAAGATTATGATCTGGGAGTTCCCGTCATGGCTCAGTGGTTATCGATTCCGACTAGGAACCGTGAGGTCGCAGTTCGATCCCTGGCCTTGCTCGGTGGGTTAAGGATCCGGCGTTGCCGTGAGCTGTGGTGTAGGTTGCAGACGTGGCTTGAATCCCATGTTGCTGTGGTTGTGGCGAGCCCTACCTGGCTAGACCCCTAGCCTGGGAACCTCCATATGCCACGGGTGCGGCTCTAGATAAGGCAAAAAGACAAAAAAAAAAGAAAAAAAAGATTATGATCTGGAGTTTATGAGAGAGGGCTGGACAGAAGTGTGCATGGGATTTCCATCATAACCATATTAGGCAAGAATAAATGAGGATGACATCATTTAGAAGTTGGAGTAGAGTCAGAATAGAGGACAGTCAGGGCACCAACCAATAAAAGTCAAGGTAGAAAAATTAGAAGGGGATTTAAAGGAGTGGAAATTATAGGAAGAAAATCAGGAAGCTGCATCATAGAAACAAAAGACTTTCAAGAAGAGGGTGATCACCAGGGCCCATTGCTGGAGAAAGGTCCAGAAAGGAAGGGTTTGGCATAAGTGCCTAGTGTTCACCATTTTGGAAGATACTGATGATTCTTCTTGAGCAATTTCAGTGGGGAAATAGGATTGGAATCCAGTTTCAGACTTGACCTTGTGTATATAATGAGGTCTAAGAGTAAGCTGTGAGAAGGGTTAAAGATGCAGAAGAGTGGAGGCAAAATTGATGGAACAAGGGTGGAGAGGAAATGAGAGGATAAGATTCAGGGCACAGGTTGAAGGATTAACTGTAGACAAGAGGAATGACATCCTGCCAAACAGGAATGGAAGAAGTAAAGATGGGAAGAGTTGCAGATGAGATTATAGATGGAGGTGTAAGAAGTTGAGGTATATATTATCATAGAATAAATAATATTATTATAAAGATATAAGATAATTACAGAAGAAAAGATAATGAATGTTTTATTTTGCTTTAAAATATCCACCATCAAATAGTAAAGGCATAGTTCCTCAACTTTAGTGCCAGTATTTTCAAAATACAATGAGAAAATTCTCACATATTTTATCCACAGTCTTCAAGACTTACCCACATAAAAGTCTTGCTCCTTTTAATTAGTTTTGGGGACATTGAGTTAAAAAAAAATGCAAATATAGCTTCTTACCTCCACATTTACTATAGTAATTTAAAAGATACAATCTGTTATATTTCAAAAGTGAAAGTAAAATTTATATTTCACAGAAAGCTAGAAGGCACTCTTATATGGTACAACATGGAGTTTTATTCTTTTGATCTTCCTTTTTCAGGATATATTACATTGCAAGATATATTACAATTTTAACTTAGATTTTTAAAAATAGTTTGATCAATTACAGAAAGATGAGCAAGCCTTAAAACAAACACAGAGAAAGCAAATAAGCTACTGTAAATAGAAAGCCTTTGACTTTATGTAAAACACAGTGAGCTCATTTATGCAGAGTGTCTGAGCTAAAAAATCTCTGAAAAGATTTTAATCCCTCAATTATATGCAGTAGAATTGAGGGAAAATAAGAAGGAGAGACTAGAGTCACATTTAGGTCTGATTTATTTCACTGATCAACAGAGAGGATCTGGAGAAAGCAGGATGTTTTTTAAGCTTCATTGTGCTATAGGGTTTCTACTAACCATGCGTCTTGATTCACAGATGAGAACTGATTTTAATCCCATCCTTCTTAAATAGGATTCATCTATTGGTTTATCTCCCTATATCCCTTGAAAAATTTATCCAATCTGTGAAAAGTGGTACTCCTCTTAAAGAGGAGATGCCAGATTTGGAGGACAGGTATCTGCATGTGTAATTTTGGACCTTTACTTAATTAGCTGCAAATTCCAGATACTACTTAAAGTCTGCTCTGAAGAATCATGGTTAAATTTCAAAATTGTAAAAGTATGGTGCCCAACACAGATGTGTTACCTTAAAAAAAAGTTCAAACAATCCAAAAATTTATATGGAACTACAAAAGACCCAGAATTGCCAAAGCAATCCTGAGGAACAAAAACCAAGCAGGAGGCATAACTCTCCCAGACTTCAGGCAATATTACAGGG
>PVHT021183526.1:6299052-6312503 GCA_004024745.2 Catagonus wagneri | reverse complement strand
AGGGGTGGGAGGGAATGGGGATAACTAGTGCTTTAATGATGGAATAGCAAGGAGCTCCAACTGTATTGCACAGGGAACTATATCTAATTACATGTGACAAATCCATATATGTACATGTAATCGGGTCACCACATGGTGCAGTTGGAAAATCTGACAGAAATCTGTAAACCAGCTATAATGCAAAAATAAAAAAAATAAAAAATAAAAAAAAAGTTCAGTGAATGCTTCTTAGTAATTAGTATCTCAGAAAAAGGATTCGGTTTCATGAGTTTTGAGGGATTAATACTGTAAAGAGATTAAATTCCAGAGAATTTTCTTGTACTTAATATCTGCCTCTTAAAGTGACTGCAAAGTTCTAGCAGCTGCTGAGTAGGTCATTAGACTGCTAGAATAACATATCTCTTTACGGATGATTTAGCATGTGGTTGTATAAGTTATAGATGCTATATATATCCATATTTCTGTTAGCTCTTAGACAAATTATATACAGCATTTTTGAATATCTAAATCTTAACGTATATATTTATTATACGAATATATAGATTCTAGCTATGGTGATTATGGAGAGCAAAATGATACTTTTTAAAACAGTTTTAAATAGTTAATCAAATACGGGTGGTTCTCACTTTTAACATTTTTCAGTTACCATGGTTTAGTTAAAGAACATAATTCTCCAAAGAATATGATGCAAATTTCAGTTCTCATGGCATATTAACTGTGAGTAATTACATAAAGTACAGTGCTGTAAGCTATTCCCTCCACAAATGACTGCATAACAGATGTGCATTATTATCAGTGACCAGTCACACCACTTCTTTAAAAGTCTGTCAGTGACTGGTCACAATACATCTGTTACTTGGTTCATGCACAGACAGAAAAGTGCATAGTGGCATTGTCTCCTCGTCAATCAGTGATAAACCTATTTTACAAAAGTGGACAATTAAAGAGGGAAATTGTCCAAAAAAGATGAAAGCAAAGAAATAAAAAGTTTATAAAGATTTATATGAAATTTAAATCAAATAGCAAATGCAGTTATAGATGAAATAGCTAATCATTAGAGTAATAACACTGGTGTCATTCCTGAGATGCTAGATGTGCAGCCAGATAACTTAGTTAAGGTAACTTTTATTGACTTAAATTAAGAAAGTGATTATAAGGGAAGGAGTGAAGATGTCCAAGAGAAAATGATGCCAGCTGAAACTCTCATTAAATAAAATCTTGAAGATATTTTTATAATACATACATATATGCATACTGTGGAATGTTGTTCAGCCATGAAAAGAATAAAATCTTGCCATTTGTGACAACATGGGTGCACCTGGAGGTAATTATGTTCAGCTAAATAAGTCAGAGACAAATTACATATGATTTCACTTTTACGTAAAAATCTAAAAAGCAAGACAAATGAATAAACATAGCAAAACAGAAATAGCCTCATAGATACGCAGATAAACTAGTTGGTTACTAGAGGGGAGGAAAATGGCAAATAGGTGAAGGGGATTAAGAGGTACAAATTTCAGTTATAAAATAAATAGATCATGGGATTGTAATGTACAGAATAGGAAATATAATCGTTAATAATTTTAATAACTTTGTGTGGTGATAGGTGGTAACTAGATTTACCATGGTTAACATTTCATAATATATAAAAATATTGAATTGCTGTGCTACACACCTGAAACTAATATAATATTGCCAGTCAATTATACTTCAAAAAAAAAAAAAAGAGCATAGTGCTAAGATTAAAATGCTGGAAACTGGAGTTCCTGTCATGGCTCAGCAGTTAGCGAACCCAACTAGAATCCACGAGGATGTTGGTTCAATCCCTAGTCACACTCAGTGCGTTAAGGATCCAGCGTTGCAGCAAACTGTGGTGTAGATTGCAGACGCGGCTTGGATCCTGCTTTGCTGTGGCTGGTGGTATAGGCCAGAGGCTACAGCTCCAGTTGGACCCCTAGCATGCAGAACTCCGTATGCCTCAGGTGCAGCCCTGAAAACACAAAAAGACCAAAAAAAATTAAAAAAATAAAATGTTGGAAATTGATTCAAAAGTAGCAGTGTGTGTGTGTGTGTGTGTGTGTGTATATGTATGTATATATATATAATTAGCATATGTATATACACATTAACCAGTATAAAAAGGTAATTTTTTGATAAAACCATATTTGCTAAATAGGAAGAGGAGGTAGGTAAAAAGTTATTTTAAGAGGTTAGTGATAGGAGTTCCCATCGTGGCCCAGCAGTAGCAAACCCAACTAGTATCCATGAGGATGCAGGTTCGATCCCTGGCCTCGCTCAGTGGGTTCAGGATCCGGCATTGCTGTGAGCTGTGGTTTAGGTCACAGAAGCTGCTTGGATCTGATCTTTCTGTGGCTGTGGTGCTGTCAGCTGCTGCAGCTCCAGTTAGACCCCTAGTCTGGAAACTACCTTATGCAGTGGGTGTGGCCCTAGAAAAAGCAAAAGAACAAGGGGTTTGGTGATAGATTGGTACCTTTTTCTCCAACATACTATAAAATTGTAAATAAGATAGCACTTTGTCAGTTTTTTCTTCTGAATATTTTGAAACTGAATGTGTGCCAAAACTTGAGTAACCTCTTCCTCATTTGTACTTCTCTATCCTAGTACAATTTTATAAAACCTAATTCATGACTTCAGATTTTATGTCTTTTTTATTACTGCCTTAAAAGCCATTTTTTTTCTTGGAACAATGGGTCTCAGCTACATAACTCCAGCACTAAATACCATTCTGGCCAGTGGAGTCTTAGGTTTTACTGAGGAAAAAATGCAATTGCATGCCCTTATTAGAAGGCAGTGAAGAATAAAAAGAAAAGTTATAACAATAACAACAACAAAAACTCAATGTAAACAAAGGAAACATTTGACTCATAAGGAAGATGCTAAGGACTTGTTGTATTGAAAATAGTTTAAAAGTTTGTTTTATCTTCTTTTCAGACAACCTATTAGCTGAAAGAAATTGAAAATAAGCTATAATAATTTAATGTGGTAGCGCAGAGACCCTGAAAAATATCCAGATGTACCCCTCACATCTTTTAAGGCCAAAGACTTTCCAGGTACTTTACCTATCAAAGCTATTCCAGAGGAATAAATAAGATAATTAATAGATTTGAATTTTCCTGTCTCTTCCTATGGTTTTCACTATCTCTTAAATTCATTATTCAATAAGGATCTGTGAAGCTGAAATTATTGGAAAGATGTGCATTCATATATGTAATGCTGTTCATGTTTTATCTGTAAAAGTGTCAAAGAATAACAAATGTGGGATTTTCCTTTTGCATAAGAAAAAGCTAATGGGGCAAAATAGAACTGAATCCAAGAAGATCACATAACATTGTGAAGATTCTATCTGTCACTAGTGTAATATCCTAATTAGTTTTGCTATAGAAGATGTAGTATGAGAGCTAGGTCTTTATTGAAGACTGTAGCCAACTTACTTCAAGTATAAAATTTATATTGTCTTAGGTAATAGCATCAAGCAGCAATATGAACATTGGATATAATTTATGTCACCATTTAGAGGCTATGTGTATTCTGCTAAAGCCATATTAACAACACTGTAGTCATTCTTAACATGACAGCTCCTGCGTATATTAATGATAACATTCTAGACACGTTATTTTTCCCTCCAAACTCCTCCCCAGATGCATGTCCAGAAATTCAGTAAATAAAAATAAAGTTTGTGGGTTCAGGAGAATATTGGCTTTCAGTATTAAATGGCAGGAAAATCAAAGGTCACAGAAATTGAGATATCTTTTCAAGCAATCAGTTCACTCTTACAACAGGCTTTCTTTGCATTGCAGGAAAAAAAAAGTTGTATTTTTTTAGTAAATTGATGACTAATCAAATGTAACAGGAGATGAAACAAAAATATTTAAAATTATATGTATATGTATTTCCATATGTATATATCCATACATAGTATCTAACCATATGTATATATACATGTAAATTTCTAGGTATTTCTGACATGTCACTGCTGATTCATGTGCTAGATGGAAAAAGGGAGGAGAGAGGTATGAAAAGCAGATTAAATTTTAATAAATTTTCAAACAGAAGATCAGTGTCTGCAGGGATACAGTTGGCTTTGCTTTTGATTTTTAATTCTAGTTCAACAGACTTTTTCTGTGCTTACCTACTATTAGGTAATATTAGTTAGGTATTGGAGATACAAAACTGAATGAGTCAGGTTCCTATCCTTAAGGAAGGTATTATGTAATTAAATAAATGCTATAAAAATAGCCTTGTATAATTTCTTCATGATATTGATAGAGGCATACAAGACCAATGGTATTTTTCATTGTATTTATCTGATTATGTCACTCATTTTTAATTGATACACCATTATATTTGGTATTTACTTATGTTTTTCATATTTGAATTTCCCTCTTTCTTCACCTCCATTTCTTCATCAGAAGAATTAACATGTTTGTAGCCAGAGGGCAAGGACAGAAAACAGTGGATGGCATTTTTATGAAGACATTTAGGAATTCCCATCGTGGCTGAGCAGTTAATGAACCTGACTAGCATCCATGAGGATGTGGGTTCAATCCCTGGCCTTGCTCAGTGGGTTAAGGATCCAGCGTTGCTGTGGCTCTGACATAGGCTGGCTGCCACAGCTCCTATTGGACCTCTAGCCTGGGAACCTCCATATGCCTTGGGTGCACCCCTAAAAAGACAAAAAGCAACAACAAGAACAAAAGATACTTAGGTGAGGTTGGGAGGCTGAGTGAACAGATTGTCAAGACTGATGGCTGCCTATGAGTTGAAAAGCTAGGTAGGGATGGATGCAGCATAAAGAAGAGAGATAACATATTTTCTTCTCTTCCCCTTCTTCTTTCTTGTATTTTTTCATTCTCCCAATTTTTAGAGCAAGGTAGTATATCATATCACATCTGTTAAGAGCAAGTAGGCTGTTGGAGTTCCTGCTATGGCACAATGGGTTAAGGACTTGTTATCTCTATGGCAGTGCAGGTTCCATCCCTGGCCCAGCACAGTGGGTTAAGGATCCAGTGTTGCCACAGTTGAGGTGTAGGTTGCGGCTGCTGCTTGGACTTGATCTCTGACCAAAAAAAAAAAAAAAAAAGAGAGAGAGAGAGAGAGAATTTAGGCAGCAACAAACTTCTTTAAGATAGAGTAACTTCCAAATGGAATTCTGAATTTTTCTTTAACTGGCAGTTTTTGCAAAAGAGAGTAAATGATGTTGTGACTGAACCTTTCCCTTTTTGGCTGAAAACATCATCATCTATCCTAGTAGTGTTCTTTCAAAACGATGGACCCACTACAGCACCACCAACTCCAAATCAACATGTTCTTCTTACAACTACAGTGCTATTCTTAAGGAAAACAAAACACAACTAGGCTTAGATACTAATCATTTGTAACTAGAAGAAGAGTATTCATCATCCAAAATAGTCCAAATGTGTTGCAGTAACAAACTAATATCT
Source organism: Catagonus wagneri (assembly GCA_004024745.2). Classification (NCBI taxonomy): domain Eukaryota; kingdom Metazoa; phylum Chordata; class Mammalia; order Artiodactyla; family Tayassuidae; genus Catagonus; species Catagonus wagneri. The sequence goes on along the minus strand of PVHT021183526.1, from coordinate 6,307,041 downwards.
TGGTGGCTTATCACAACAAAGGTTGATTCCTACTTTACATGACCATTTCAGGTTTACTGAAGTTCAGTTCCATATCCCCTCTCCTGTGAGCACCAGACTGATAGAACTGGTCATCCTGAAAAATGGAAACAAGGATATGACAAACCATGTGCTAGATCTTTTTTTTTGCTTGTTTTTGTCTTTTTAGGGCCACACCTGTGGTATATGGAGGTTCCGAGGCTTGGGGTCAAATCAGAGCTATAGCTGCCAGCCTACACCATAGCCGCTGCAATGGGGTACCTTGGCCACATCTGCAACCTACATCACAGCTCATGCCATGTGCTAGCTCTTAAAGCTTCTGTCTGAAGGGACATAGACCATGCTTGTCACATCACTGACCAGAGCAAGTCACATTGCCACATGTGATGTCAAGGAGGCAGAAAGTACAACTGTCCTCCAGGGAGAGGTGGCTGATGCTAATGAACAGTAATACAATCTGTTGCAGTGGATTTCTTCAAATAAGGCCCTCTACGAACAGGTCCTCTGTTATTTCTCCAATATTATTTCCTACTCCTTGTTTCTGCTTCACCACAGAAACATTCCTTTCTTCATTCCCCTCTTATGCCACGGGCTTCTGTACAGGTGGTTCAGAGGTAGCTTCTCTGGCCTGGAACATGTTTGTCCAAATACCTGCGAGACTCACATTCTTGCTTGCTTCCATCAGGCCTTTACTCCAAGTTCTTCTCCTCCACAGGGACCTACAGGACTGTGATAAGCTTATCTTTCTTGTTTGCTTTACTTTTCTATCTTCTCTAACATAGTACATACACCATTTGTGATACTTATCTAGCTCCCTCACTAGATTGTTGACTGCATGAAAACAGGAATTTTTATTCAAATCTGAGCCATCATTCTCTGAAATAGTGCCTGGAATGAGGAAGACATGTAATAATTGTTTGTTGAATGAATCAGTTTGTAAAGGAATGGGGCACTGGGTTTTCCCAGTGTGGGGTCCCCCCCCACTGCCTGCTCACTTTGCTCTTTCTCACTAAAAGCTGTGGCTTTGATATCCTCTCTCTTCCCAACCTAGACTTCTCCTTTCTCTTAAACTTCTCTCTTCAGTTCCAGGAGATGTTTTTGAGTCAGGATGATACACAGAAAAAGTGATACGATGGCTATTTCAAGAGGGGAATTCTTTTTAGTTTTTGCCAGTGAAATAGTGCATGATTCTAGGTGAGTCATTGAAACTTACTGGGCCTCAGTAAAGGTGATATAGTGAAAAGAGTATGACATTTATAATCAAGATATCTGAATGTAAATCCAAGCACAATCATTTACCAGTTTTACTAAGAAAGATATTTTGGTTTGATTACATCCCCTTAAGCCCTATTTTCCTTCCTTGTTTTATTTTGCAAAATTAGGCCAGGAGAATTAGTTATGAGGTTCTTAGCCTTAACCTCCTCTGTATGTAATAGGCGGGCATCTGTACCTCGCATGCCTGCTTTGCTGGCTGGCTAATGCCAGGCCCGAACAACAGCAAGCCCTAGAGGGAAAAGGGGGATTTGCTCCTTCCCAGCAGCTCTACGAGTCATGCCTGCAGGGCTTCTTTACCCTTGTCAGCAGCAGCTCATTCTAGTAGCTGCCACTGAATTCTTTTTGCTGCTCTTCAAACACCTGTAGAACCAGCTTCAAAAAGCCTTTCCCTGAACCAAACACCAGCACCAACTGGAGCCCCGCACCTCTGAGGTCTAGGTCTCTGCTCCACAGGGTCCCTCTCCCTAGCCCTAAGGAGCAGCAAATAGGATTGCTGCTTAGAAATCTGAACTTTCACTTCTCAAGACCCTGCCTCCAAGTTCCTGAATTGTAGTAATCACCACATATTCTCTGTGTTCCTTCAGCCCTAAGGACTTTATAAAGCACTTACCCTTGTGAAACCTCAGAATTCTTTTTTTCTTTTTAACACTTTTCAGTAATAGATAACATTACACCTAGTTAAGCCTTCACATTAAATTCTCTCTTGTTTTCTAGCCCCTGGTATGGTTCCGACAGATACACTACCTGTCATAGGGTTATTGGGAGGATCAGATGAGATCATGTCTAGAAAAACATGGCATGTAACTCAGTGTTATCTGAAAAAGTGAAGTGACTGCGATGGAGTCAGCCCTGCAGTGTGAGGTCCATTCTTCTGTGATAGATTCCACCAAATGACCTGTAATCAAATACTGAGTCTAAGAGTGAAAAATTTTGAAGTCAACAAATAATAACCCCACTCACTCATCTGTGTGAATCAGAGGAAACAAACCAAAAAAGAAAAAAAGACTCTTGCTATTGCTGCTTCCTCTTGCAGAGGGGGCAAGGGGACAACACAGGTTTATACTCATGGGAGGACAATGTGTGAGGTCCAAAGTGGAGGGCATGCTGTTTAACAGGACACATTAAGCAGTGTCTGGGTTTTCAAAAGATAAAAATAAATTGGTAGTTAAGTTTCAGTCTGGAGCTATGGGGAGCTGAATTGTGGAGTGAATTAGTCTGGAATTGCTGGGGGTGGGCAGGGAGAAGGAGTTGGTCTGAGTAATAGGAAAATAAAGATACAATGGTGGAATTAGAATGAGTGAGAGTTTGTCAATGCAAAAGCAAGGCAGTCACAGGTTTCAGTTTGCATAATTTGTGTTCCTGCTGCTGCAAGAATAAGCCCCCTGCAACTCTATCTTTATTAAAGTTGGCCAGATGCATATAACTTGTATGAAAGCTTCTAAGTAGAATGAGAATCCCAGGGAGGCAGGAGTCCTGGACCTCAAAGGACCAAGTAGAACTTAAGGTTCATGAAAGGATGAGAAAGTGTTACCCCTGTTATCCCGGGACTGAGACCCGGAAAGACCCTGCCAGATGATGCATTTTCAACCACTTACATGTCTCATGTGGCACAGTAGGCATAAATAAGGGAAAGTTGCATAAAAATCACATTTGCATTTTATTTGTAAAACATATAGAAGCCCCCTTCTGCCTTCCCAGCCCTGCCTTTACCCATCATCTCAGGCAGAGGTATTCCATAAGATTTTAACTTGCTAACATTTTTATAGTTTGGAAGAAGAAAATGCATTTGTGGGCTGTTTTTCATCCTTTTCTTACCCTCTGCTTCATGACAAACCCATGACAAACCCTCTGCCCAGACAAACCATAGCACCTATCCCCCTCCCATGCCTACCACATGCATGCCATTTTGTCTACCTTCTCTGACTTCTCTAGGACCTTGTTTTCCTCTAAGAGTGCTGAGTCTTTCCTCCCTAGAGTAGCAGGATGATGACACCTACTATAATTTCCTCTACATCCCTCCCTAGTCTACCACCAAATTTTGTCACATACGCACACATAAACACGTACATTAAAAATATATAGAGATATACTATAATAGCCATCCTAAAAGGTGTGAGGTGATATCTCATGGTTTTGATTTGTATTTTCCTGATGAATAGTGATGTTGAACCTCTTGTCATATACTGGTTGACCATGTACATGTGTCTTCTCTGGGTGACCATGTACATGTGTCTTCTTTGGTGAAATGTCTGTTCACGACCTTTGCCTATTTTTTAATCATATAATTTGTGTTTTTTCCTATAGAAGTATAGGAACTCATATATTTTGGATATTAAACCATAAACCCCTTTTCAGATATATAATTTGCAAATATTTTCTCATTTTTCATAGGCTGCCTTTTCATAGGGAAGGATATGAAGAAAAGGGAACCCTTTACACTGTTAATTTACATTACATTGAAATTAATTGATTTTAAATTAATCATAATCATTTTCATTAATTAGTGTAGTCACTATGGAAAATAATATAGAAGTTCCTCAAAAAATTAAAAATACACTTACCATCAATCCTACTTCTGGGAATATATCCAGAGAAATTGAAACCATGATCTTGAAGACCTGTTTGTACTTCCATCATCATTGTAGCATTATGCACAAGAGTTGTCTATAACTTCCACATGATGTGGAAGCAACCTGAATGTCTATTGAAGGCTGAATAGATAAAGAAAATGTGGCAAATATACATATTATATGTGTGTGTGTGTATATATATATATATACACACACACATATATATACTGCATGACCTCACTAATATGTAAAACCTAAAACAGTCAAACAGAGAAGCAGAGATTAGAATGGTGGTCATTCTCGGTGAGAGGTGAAAATGGGAAGGTGTTGCACACAGGTTGCAAAGTTTCAGTTATATAAGATAAATAAATTCTGGAGAGCTAATGTACAGATAAGGTCTATGACTAACAGTATCATATTGTACACCTAAAATTTGCTTAAAATGTAGATCTTATATTAAGTGATCTTACCACAACGAAGGGAGTGGGCTATAAGAAACAAAAAACCCAAGGGAGCAGGAAGAAACTTTTGAAAATAATGGATAAGTTGATGGCATTGATTGTGAGGATTGTTTCACAATTGTATGTTTAACTCCAAAAACATCATGCTGTATATATTATCTTTAGTTTTCTTTTTAAAAAAAAAAAAGTAACTCAGTTCATTGTGAGCAAATTTCAGAAATTTTTGCCTCCTCCCTAAGGAAATGGAAATTCTCCTGTGACTAGGAAGAAACCTAAACACAGTTGCAGAAATTGTAGTACCTGAATAAAAGCTGTAACCAAGCTACTAGCTAGGGCTGCGATCATGTGAAGCCTTGGCTGGGCTGGAGAAGTCACTTCAAAGCTCCCTCCTGTGGCTGTCAGCAGGAGGTTTCAATTTGTCAGAACCTGGGCCTTTCCACAACCAGAAAGCTCACAACATGAAAGCTCTGTTTCCCCAGAGTGAATGATCCAAGAGAAGAGATGTGCTTATATGGAAGTATAATGTCTTTATAACCTAATTTTGTAACAAAGATACCATTACTGTCCCTGTGAATAGCCAGAGACAGGGGTCACTGGGGCCATCTTGAAGGCTGGCACCACTGGGAAGTCACACCTCCACTGAGGATAAGTGAGCCAGTGGAAGGAAGGCAGGAAGCTTACTTTTATTTTTCTCAAAGCTGGCAATTCTGTCTTCCCTGTGTTACTTCTCCCTGAATTGGAGGGAAAAAAGAATGGCTTTTGGTTCTAAACTCAGATCTGTAAAATAATATTTACACCTTAAAACCTCATACTTTAGGTCCTGACTTATAATGATATGTACTTTCAAGGATTATTGTAAGGATAAAAAAATGTAAATATGGTTAAGAGTGCTCAAAAAATGTTCCTCTTTACTTTTATCCTTCTATGTGGAATGAAAGAAAAGGAGGGAGGAAGGAAACCATCAGTGCTCTGAGACCTAGAGAAAGATTTTTTAACATAGCTTTTGAAAGTAAACAAAATGAAACAGTATTGTAATGTGGCTGTATTTCCCTGGCATTCTTGCAAAGGAGGGGGGCCGGCTTGCTGAAAAAGGTGTAAAAACTACCTCAAGCTAAAAAAGAAACTTTTGAAACAAAAAGCGTCTTGCATTTTTCTGAAAGAACTTGGAAACAAGGGGCATGTATACAGTGGTAGTATATGGGCTACTATCGTTCCTTGGAGATAACCTAGGACAGGGATGTTTTCTCAGAACCCAAAACAGCTGCCAAGGAGAGAAATATGAAGCCTTTCACATAAGGGGGAATGTGGAGGTCATGATTGTAAGTAGTCACCAAAGATAATACAGCAGGTGACTGAAGATGCCTCCACAGACTTTGGAGTCTCTGGGGTCACAGCCCTTAGATTCCTGGACTATGAACTTCAAAAATTGGATTTTTAGTCTCCGAATCGCATATTTAAGGATCATGCAAATTACTAGTCAAGGACTTCAAATTTAAATTGTTACCTTCTTCAGTTTTAATAGAAACCCTAAATACATCATACCTTCTATACTATTCTTATTGTGTTTAGTCAACAAAAATTTATGACTATTTTAGGAATTTTTGTTCCTTATTTGCCTTTGTCATTAGTCAAAGAATATTCGGAACAAGTGAAAACAAGTTTCAGTTCTACACTACTTGAAACTGACCTCTGTTTTTAGTATTGCTCTAAGTTTGTTCCCTACAAACACAGGAATATATTGATCAACTCTACTTTGATTCTCATAAAAATCATGCTTCTTTTATAATTACATATTCTGCCTTGAAAATTATATTTCTGACAGGAGGGAACTTCTATTTTTATGAAGCACAAGAAGTATATAAATCTTCCACTTAATTTTAAATATGTATTTATTGGAAAAATTTTAATAGGATAGTTTTTCATCTGTACACACAGTGTTTCTTCTCCACTAACCTCATATTTCCAGTGCTAAGAATTGTAGACACTTTCTTTTCTCTGTAGGATCTCTGGTCCTGATTCATTCTCTCAAATTCCAGAAGGCTCTCAGGGAATTTCTAAAAGTCATTCCTGTACAAGCACAGTAACCAATAGTGTAACTATACATGGAAGTGACTGCAAACCACATAAATTTATCCTATTTGGACACAAACTGAATGTAAGGCATGCAACTCAACTTCTTTTTAGCTGAATCCTCAAAATACTCTCAACAACCCTAGTCATATGAAATGAATAACAAGAAGTCAAAGTTGAAAGAGAGTGAAATAAAGCTAAAAGTTTAAAAATTTAATTTTTTTTCAAATACATAATTCAGTTTAAACACATTACTAGGTCTCTTCTATTCATAAATCCTCCTGTGGGCTCTTATAATAATTACTTTTCAGTGTAATATTTTTATTGAAGATAACTTTTCTTCTCCCTAAATCATAAGTAAATGTCAATAAATTTCTGTGTGTAGGGATCTCCCTAAATCATAAGTAAATGTCAATAAATTTCTGTGTGTAGGGAGTTCTCCTTGTGGCACAGCAGAAGCAAATCTGACTAGTAACCATGAGGATGTGGGTACGATCCCTGACCTCCCTCAGTGGGTCCGGGATCTGGTGTTGCTGTGAACTGTGGTGTAGGTTGCAGACTCAGCTGGGATCTGTGGTTACTGTGGCTGTGGGGTAGGCCGGCAGCTGTGGCTCCAGTTCGACCCCTAGCCTGGAACTAAAAAGCAAAAAAAAACCAAAAACTTTTGTATTGTACACAGTCATATTGCTAGTACTCAGGTAAAAGAACAGAACATAATCAGCACCCTAGACCTTGCCTCCTATCCCTATCCTTGACCCTTTGACCTCTAAAATCACAGATTGAGCTTACCTTTTTTTAAAATTTATGCAAATAGATTCGTATAATATTCACTCCTATTTCTGATTTCTTTAGTTCAATATCATTTGTGAAATTCACTTACACTGTTGCATATTGTAGTTACATTTTCATGGCTGTATAACCTTTCATTGTATGAATATGCCACAATTTATACACTTTTACTATGATCATTAGGCCTTTTGGCAGTTTCCAGTTGCGTGTGTTACTAACAGTGCTGCTGTGAATATTATTTTTTATGTCTTTGGGTGTAGGGTGAAGTTCTGACAGTTATACATCTAAAGCGATGATTGCTGCATCATAGAGTATTGTTTAGCTTTAGAAGACACTGTCAAAAACTCTCCCAAAATGTTATACTAATTTACATATATCTTGGCTGAAACTTGGTAATACCTATCTTTTCATTTTAGACATTCTGGAGGATTTAATTATAGTAATACCAAAATGTTATAATTGGTGTTTTGGTGATTACCACTGAAGTTTACCACATTGTCATGTGATTATTGGTCATTTGTGTATCCTCTTTTATAAAGTATCTACTTCTTTTGGCTATTTTTTCTATTTATCATTTTCTTTCATATTTTTATTACAGTGTTTATATCTTATGGATATTCTTAGATTGGCTGAATCTTTTAAAGAACTATCTAAATGAAATAAGTATAGAAATTTTAAGTGTATCTGTGAAAAGGTGAAAATGTAATTATGTTTAGTAGTATAACCTAGGAGAGCATTTGCATTCTTATATACTTTAAGAATTAATTTTTCTCATTCTTATTTATAATCATTAAAATACATAGGTA
>PVHT021183526.1:6157706-6298952 GCA_004024745.2 Catagonus wagneri | reverse complement strand
TCCCACTGTGGCTCAGTGGGTTAAGAATCTGACATGGTGTCCATGAGGATGTGGGTTCAATCCCTGGCCTCACTCAGTGGGTTAAGGATCACACAAGCTACAACATGGGTTGCAGAAGGCAGCTCGGATCTGGCATTGCTGTGGCTGTGGTGTAGGCCGGCAACTGAAACTCAGATTCGACCCCTAGCCCTGGAACTTACATATGCCTCGGGTGTGCCTTAAAAAAAAAAAAAGGTAAAGAAAAGAAAGAAAATAAATTTTCAATGTGGTATTTTCAATGGCTATTACATTTAAAAATTCAGTAAAATGCCAAAACTGAAACACATTCCAGATTTCATTGTCTCTGTAAGAGCTCTAATAGTTGTCCAGTGTATTAGAATGTTGTCTAGCCTAGTGCTAACAAAATGAACATTGCCAGTGTCAACATTCCTCAAGTTTTTCACTTTTCTTCTGTTTCTCCTTTCTTCTAAATTTTTACCCTACACTACTCAAAAATATATCCATTCCATCAATTAAGTAGCTAGACATAATCAAAGATGAAAGACGATATATTAAATACACTTCTCTCAAGACAGAATAATTCAAACAGCCTCTCTTGAAAAGCCGAGTATGAGCAGAGTGTGGGAGAGGATATACTTGTTTACAGTCTCCTGAAAGTTATCAAAGGAAAAAACTGTCAAGGTTTTGCCATAAATGATGAATCATCAACAATATTGTTATTTCGTTTTCACAAATTTAAAATTCACACACATTAGTCATATCCAAAGATCTCAAAGATAATTTCCAGCTGGATATAATGAAATCCATGCTGAGAATATTAATCAAATTAAAGCCAAGATTCTGGGAAACATTGCCTTCTTTTATGTAAAAAGTTACATTGCTGGTCTTATACAAAGCAGGAACTAAAAAAAAAAAAATAAGCAGACTACAGATGATATGAAGATATGATTGAGGTTAATTTTTGTCTCATGTCTGAGCACTGGAAAAAAGACACCTCCTAGAACTCTAGAACTGAAAATTGTTAGCATTTAGACTGTGTATTCTTCCCTTTTTTTTTTGTCTTTTTAGGGCCATACCCACGGCATATGGAGGTTCCCAGGCTAGGGGTCAGATTGGAGCTGTAGCCCCTGGGCTATGCCACAGTCACAGCAATGCCGGATCTGGATCCTTAAACCACTGAGCAAGGCCAGGGATCAAACCTGCACCTAGTCAGATTAGTTTCCTCTGAGCCACGACGGGAACTCCTGTTCCTTCTTTTTAAGCTCATCTGTGAGAGGATCAAAAGCAAAAGACTTTTGTTAACTGTCCAGGCTGGATTGTCCTAGGCTTTGAAAATATGCTTTAAACAGAGAAGGATTCATGATGGACGAGCATATTGGATTTTGCTAGTATTTGACTGTTTTGGTACTTCTTGCCTGAATGTTTTCCAACTCTCTGTACCATAGATGCTTCCCACATATCGAAATGTCTTACTGTTGTATTCAGAGTAAAGGAAATCAAGCAAGAAAGTCTGCCTTCCAAAGAGAGTCCCTCTATATATAGCATTCATTTGGCTGTCAAAACAGAAAAAAGCTGCCTGACAAATGTCTAAATATCAGAGTGTTCATGTAGACTCATTGTCTGAGGTTTGTGTTTTACACTTACATTTAAACACGTTTATTATATTTATTGCTCATATAAAGATTTTCTCATTTTAGTTTTAAATGATGTAAATACTATTTTTTTGCAGTTATGAAAAGTTACATTTTATGTGGTTAAGATGAATTAGTTGTTTTGAGTGAAGTGGAGTTTCATATATTCAGGAGACAGAAAATCATATGAAAAAGAGTTTTTATGTTATTTGACTCATAGCCTTCAGTAAGACTTTATAAGAAAACAAACATGGCAAAGTATTCTTTTTCTTTTCAAAATTATTACCACAAATAGAATGATTAAAGGTCTGTCTTTCTCTGCTCCAAATAAAATTAAATATTGTGTTTGTAAGTCTGTAAACTGCTTGGAATAGAATTGGGGCCTAAAGGGTATGCTAGAATCTTCTAAAGGATTCAGGTATATTCAAATTCTGCGTGTATACAAACTCAGGGGGAAAATGTATGAGATTAGCAAAGTTAGATTTTAGAGTCCTGTTATCTCTCTTTCTGTGCCCTTTTCATTACTTTTCTACTGGCTCTTATTTCCTGGACACACAGTAATCATATTCCCATATTAGTTGCTTTCTTCCTAGAGGAAGCTATATGATTGATCAGTTCTTTCAGATAAAGATATAATGACATATTTTCATCTTTAAGATGCTATGTGCTATTTAAACTTATTTTTTATTATAATTGAGTGTACTCGTATGCTTTTTTTTCATTTTTAAAGTTTTACTGAAGCATAGTTAATTTACAATGTTGAGATAATTTTTACTATACAACAGGGATTCTGCAATACATAGGCACACATCCATTCTCTTTCAGATTCTTTTCCCACATAGATTAGCACAGAATATTGGATAGAGTTCCCTGTGCTATAGAGCAGATCTCTATTGGTCAGTCATTCCATAAACCACAGTGTGCACATGCCAATCCCAAATCCCCAGTCCACCACCATCCCCCCACCTGCCAACCTTTCCCCTTTAGTAACCATAAGTTTTTCAAAGTCTGTGAGTCTGTTTCTGCTCTGCAAATAAGTTCATTTGTATCTGAATTTAAATAAAAAATTCCTCTTTCCTTCCTTCCTATACCTGAGAGAATTCAAGATTAAAAGAGACAATTTGACTCTTTTTTCATGTCATTGCATTGAAAAATAAAAGGTTATTGTAAATCCTGACATTGTAAGGCATAAGTATCATCAAGGAAACTCCAGTTCACTCTTTAATTAAATCAGGTCTTTTCATAAGTATGGTGGCAACTTGTGGCAATGCAGAATTTTAATGCAGGTTACTTTCCTATCTTATCAAAATAGTGGAATTCTTTAAGAAAAAGAAAACTACTCTAAATATCAATACATGATATGATTACATGATTAAACCTTAGACATTAACATTTTTAAACTTTAAAAAAGTCTGTACAGAATGCCTTTTTCTACATAGCCTTTAAGGTCCAGCTCAAATTTCATTTCTGACTCCAGTAATATGAATAGAGTGAGTTATTTTAAACAGATTGAATAATTGACATATCAGTTTTGAAATGGAGGTATTAAAATTCCCTAATAACTTTAGAAATTTCTCAATTTATCTATTTTGCCATTTTTTCTGTGTCTTTATAAAGCCATGTTGATAGGGTAGATGCAGAATCATGATTGTCACAGCCCTTTTTTTTTTTTTTTTTTTTGTCTTTTTAGGGCCACACTTGCAGCATATGGAGGTTCCCAGGCTAGGGGTCGAATCAGAGCTGTAGCCACTGGCCTACACCACAGCCACAGCAACACAGCATCAGAGCCGCATCTGCAACCTATACCACAGCTCAAGGCAACACTGTATCCTTAACCCACTGAGCGAGACCAGGAATTGAACCCACGTCCTCATGGATACTACTCGGGTTTGCTAACCATTAAGCCATGACGGGAACTCTGTGATTGTTACAGATTCTTAGTTTTTCATTCTATCATTAGGCAACAACCTTCTTGAAATAATGATTTTTCCTTTAAGTGTATTTGTATGATAATAATGCTACCATAGGGTTCTTTGGTTAAATATTTCACTGATAATATTCACGTGCACGTGCGTGTGCATGTGTATTTATGCACACATGAACATATGAGTAGATGATTCCTTTGCTTTCAGCTTTTCTGTGTTGATAGTTGTATTATGTTGTACCTCTCTATGTTATAACAGTATAAACTGGATTTTCTTTTCCAATCCATTTCAGAATCTTTAACAGGGAAAGTAACCTATTTACTAATATATGCTAGTGCCTATTTCTTTTTAAATGTTTTCTATCTAAGATCCACTATATCTGATTTTCTTTCTTTCGTTATTTTTTTAAGGAATTTATTGAGTATACTTTACCTTTCTTCCTTTACAGCTTTGCAATTTGTAAAGATAGGATATATGAATTCTGATTTATATTTTTACCATGTATACATTAGTTAACCGAGTCTAAAACTACTTTGTATATCTAAATTACTCCTGAGCAATGAAAATCACTTTAAACACCTAAAAGTTCAGTTTACCAATAACTTTCATAATAGTGTTTTCTAGTATTTCATTTGGTTTTTAATGTTTACAGAAGTTAGAGACCCCTATTAGTCTTTACTTGGCCTGTAATGTTGCCAGAATTCCCAAAGTTTATTTACCGAGGACACACATGTTCAGTGTGTGGCAATGTAGTACAGAGACAGATAAGATATGAATTATAAATTTAAGAAGGTTTTAACAACGTTTATATTGTCCTCCTTCATTACAGGTAAGTTAATATAAATATCCCTACCTTCCATATTACAATATTTGTCATAGTGCCTCACTTACTTGATCTTGCTTAGCCAGTATTTTTGATTGAATGGAAAGTGAGTGTAGAGAGTGATGACACACTCATAACTTAATGGGCTAGTTCTTCCTCAGGAGGGAGATATTAATATATGCTCTTTGAGAAAGATGGAGATGATAAACTATACCCTCAAGCCCTCTACCATTTCAGCTAAATTTTCATTTCTGAAGGAAGATTTCCAGAACAAGCATAACAGCCTGAATGGTCTCACTGAAGGTTACTGGAGAAAGTGCTTGTGCAGTTTCTTCAAAGAGGCTCTAATTATTTTCCTGCAAAGGCACCTCCACTGGATCACTGCCAGATGGAAAGTTTACCAGTGGCTCCTCTCCAGTCTGAGCCAGGCCAGGCTTCCTCTGAGGGCTCTACAGTTCAGGCTAGTTGGCTAATTAACAAGTGCTTGATAAACACCACTGTGTGTGGAGTACTCTGCACAATTCTGTTCTCTACCTATGCAAAGCCTACTCACACATCACAGCTTAGCTCCAGTCTCTGCTCCTTTGCCTCTTCTACTGATTCTAACCTCTGTTGATATCCCCAAGGGAAGTAATCATCTGAACCATTTGGTATTTTAATATTTTATATCATTTGATTATTGAGACCTAAATGTAAACTTTAATTTCCCAGCACAATTGTAAGCATACAAATTTTATTTTTCTGTTGTTACTTATTACAGTTGAAAGTTACTTGGTGATTAATTTGTTGTTACTTAAAATACTGTTTCCTATAGTTCCTGTCATGGCACAGTGGAGACAAATCCGACTAGGAACCACGAGGTTGCGGGTTCAATCCCTGGCCTCATTCAGTGGGTCAAGAATCCGGCGTTGCTGTGAGCTGTGGTGTAGGTTGCAGACACGCCTCGGATCTGGCTTTACTGTGGCTGTGGCATAGTCTGGCGGCAACAGCTCCAATTAGACCCTTAGCTTGGGAACCTCCATATGCCACGGGTGCAGCCCTAAAAAGACCAAAAAAAAAAAAAAAAAAAGGAAAACAACTTTGAGATTTCATGTGTTAAAGATAAAATTTTAACTTGGTTTCTCCTTAATGTATTTATTTATTTATTTTACTTTTTAGGGCCACACCCACACATACGAAGTTCCAAGGCTAGGAGTCTAATCAGAGCTACAGCTACCAGCCTGTGCCACAGCCACAGCAATGACAGATCCAGGCTATGTCTGTGACCTACACCACAGCTCATGGCAATGCTGGATTGTCAACCCACTGAGCAAGGTCAGGGATCAAACCTGCAACCCCATGATTCCTAGTCAGCTTGGTTTCCACTACACCACGACAGGAACTCTGCTTTTTCCTAAATTTAACCAATTCTATGTTTAACCAGATCAGATATAATCTTTAGGAGTTTAGTTATCTAAAGAATTCAATGTTGAGGTAAAAATTTAAATTTAGTTTGTTTTTACAATGACAGTCAAATACCATTAACCTTTTTACATAGATTTTCAAATGAAAGTTCTCCCCCTCCCCCTTTGCTGAACACCATTTAACGTTCCTTAGAACCAGCAATTTACAGAATATTTTGAGGGAAATACATTTATGCATTATAGCCAATTGTTATTGCCAATAGTATAATCAAAATAGATGCTACATCTAGGAGATAGCATCTGTTTGGCTCATGGCTGTGGTGAGGAATATCCTAGAAGATGCTCAGCAACTCTATATAGGTAGGGATTGAGTTAGTTTAGCTTTTGAAATTGTGATATGAGTTATATGTTTAGAAGAAAAACAGGTGCAACACCTGTCACCCAAATGGTAGTCCAAGCCCATTCAGTTTGTCAGATTACCTCTGCTACTAAATAGAAAGGGACTGTCATTTGGTCAAAACTATCTAAATCATAGCTCCTATGCTAGAGTCTTCCAATAAATTCAGAAGACTTTAAACCAGGCAATTTCTTTATCATCGGATGGAAACTACAAGCAAGTCCACAGCATTATTTAGTTTCACAGAATACAGGCTATGAAATACTGTGCCTAAAAAGTCAGATGGAGGAAAATCACTCCAATGGAAGTGGGGTTTCTATATTTTCTAACATAGGAAGTAGTGTTTTCTAAGTTTTCAGATAAATAAATGGTTACAGAGTTTAGGATAATGTTTGGTAATTGATGATATTTTTTTATTTCTGATATCAGTTAGAGATTTTTTGCCAGGCTTCTCCATTGGAAAATTTCTACTTTTCCTTTTGAAAGTAGTAAATGTGTTATGGAGATATACTTGTATACTATGCAAATATTTTGTTTCTCATCATACTTTTACTCAGTAATTTTAGCATTAATTGATGACTCGTGCCTACAGTACTTATTATTAAATGTTTACCAAATGGCAAATTGCTATCATTTCTCCTGCATTTATTAATTGAAATCCTAGAGAATTAGAATTGGAATTCTAAAGAAGAGATATCCATTTTACCCCATTTATTTGTTTATGTGTTTAATCATTTGTTTATATCAATAGAGACTCATGGATTTTTTTTTAACTTGATGGGCTATTATCCACTACCTATCCTTGTTCAGTTTTTCTTTCTCAAATTATCACTGCTTTGGCTGTTAGAAATATCTTTAAGTTGGCTTCTTTGACCTTTATCCTTTTTTTGTTTGTTTGTTTTAATGCTTCCTTACTTTCCAGTAATCTAAAGATGTTCCAGGCTCATCTTGTACTTCCCCAGTAATTTCCCAGTGCTAGATCAATAATCTTTCAAGTGTTTTTGTTTATTTTGGAGAACTGCTTATAAAAACCAAGATCTAAGTACAGAGTGTTCTTATTGCTACTGGTATGTCATTCTGTTATGCCATCTCAGTAAATACAGACAGAGAATATTTATATGCATAGTAACCCATGTATGTACACATCTTCATCTATTTCTTATCAAGACACATTTATAATAAGACCCATCAGTTCCAACCCATACTTACAATTCCAGTCTAACATCACATAGTTCATTCTAGCCTCCTCCTTTCCTTATTTGGAACTTCTTTCTCTGATAGAAACCTGGGTCTCATGACCCACCATCTATTTCTAAAAGATACACTGACATAAGATAGTTTCAGAATCACTAATCCATACTCCAGTGAAATCAAATTTACCAGCTGGACTATACTATTTGTGTGTAATTCTTTTATTCTTGAGGCTAACAATCTCTTGTAAAAAAAAAGTTATGAAGTTACTTAGTCTGTTTTTCTCTGACACCTTCAATGAGACTCTTTTATTCGTTTGTAATAGGATTAGGTTCATTTGTTATTTTTGCATTCCATTTTTAGCCCTTATCTGATATCCAGTTTGAGTTTAATAAACATTGCTTTGGTTTATGAAATATTGCTATAATTCTAAGATGCAGTGTTAGACATATCGTACAACTTGCAATAATTAAACTCAAAGAAGTTTCTCTTCCTCCCCTTCTTTTCTAATCCACTCTCATTCTCATTCCCCATTCTTTTCACTCTTCCCACCATCCCCTTAAGTAACCCATTTCATCTGTTTCTGAATTTGATTACCTGAATTACCTTTTGCACAAATGAGCTGGTATATTGATATTTTCTTACTTTTGTTTCCTTAGGAAAGGCTGTATGCTATCTTCTTTTGTACTTTTTTACCTTTTGCGTTTAAAACTCCATCCTGAAAATCACTCCATACCAGTTAATAGAGATCTTCCTTATTTGTTTTTACAGCTGTATATGGAACACCTAACATTCTTAAGGATCTATACATACAAACTAGTGACAATGACTAATTGTGTTCATTGATTATGTCGACTATTTATATTCAAATTTAAATGGCACATGATTTGCTGCCTGAGTTTTTATCTCCCCCTAGGCTTCATGAATCAGGAAAACATGCATGTCTCTAACTTAATTCCATGCACGTGCTCTGGCTGGTGCTTATCACTCTCTTTCTTCTTGTGTCTTCTTGCTTGAGCTGGCTTTTGCTTCATCTTGTGATCTCGTGTTTGAACCTGAGTCATTAGATTCTGGTTCTCCCATTCTCTGTTTGTCCCCAGGCACCTTTAGTCAATGTTGGTTCTACTTGGCAGTACCATAACTTCCAACTTTGTGTGTCAGTTTCACTGTAAACTCCCTGGCTATGGTGATCTTGCTTTTATAACTAGACTTAGTCCAGCTGGGTCTAACCCAGCTGACTCTATTTTAGCACTCACTCATTCTTAGCAAAATAGCTGGGATACTGTCCAATTTGCAGAATAAGGCTGGGCTTTAAATTTTAGCATATTTTTTTGAAAAGTGGCTTATTTCTTTTACTATATCTTTGAGACACTTTTCCTCTATTTATTTAGGACACCGTTGAAACACTTCTCTGATGAAATTCATCCATTGTGGTAAATGTTTTCACTGGATGCAAACCTACTGAAATGGAAAGTATTTTGAAAATAAATGAAATGTAGCCTATTTTTTAAGACTGTGCATGACCAGATTTGGCAAAGGTTGATACCTGGGAAATTCCTGATACTTTAAAGGGAAGAGGGAAAAATATATATATAGTCCTGTGCTAGAAAGTTCTTAGCCTCCACATCTAACTTCATTTTACAGATGTAGTGATTAAGATCTTGATTAATTATTCCAGGAAGTCTAACTCACATGAAAAGCAAACTTTCCAATTATCCAAATGAACCTGCACACACAAATCAAAATGCACGAATGATATCTCTATGTTTAACTCTCTTCTCACTAAAATGTTATGAGATTCTGTTCATTCCCTCTCTCTGTTGATACACAAAGCAGTTTAGACATCAAAATTTTAGCCATATGAAAAGCAGGAGACAGTTACTAGAAGAAATAAGTAGAAAACATGCACAGTGAATATTTGTGATGAAACAGGCTATTTCATTATCCACATGCAGTTTGATCCTTTTTACTACTTTCTCATCTTTGGCAGAAATCAATTTGACTCTCTTTCACATCAATAGAACATCTCCTAGATGAACCCCTGAGGTGGGTCTATAAAGGGTATCTGATTTTTTCATTAATGCAAAGCTATTAAAGCCATAAATAGGGCTTAACAGCATTCAACACTCATTGCAGAAGGGCTTCTCTAGCAAAGTAGTATATAGAAATAAAAAGAAGAATTTCCTATTAATTCTGGCATTTAAAGGTAGAAGGAGATCTGAAAATTCTACTATAGAATTGTAAGTTCCAAGGATGAAAATAGGACAATAGCAGTCAGATCTGAAGAATTCACTTTTTTCCAGATCAGTTTTAATTTTGCTTGTTCCATAAATGCATACACACATATTTGCTACTCTAAAAATATACTGTGTATATTTACTTGCGACAGATGTCTGATGAGTCACTGTACAATATGTTTGGGATAGGTGAAAATGATTTGAACATCTAATGGAACAGCAACTAAAATAAATATAGTATTTTAAAATAAATTACAGAAGTTAAACATCCTGAGACATTTTAAGGTTAGCTTTGCCTAGTTAATAAGTAGGGTATTCAGCAGTTTTTTTTTCTTTGCATTTCTCATTTTTTGAGAGCCTTATCTAAAACAGATCCTACAGCTTGTTCTACCAGGTAGCATTTTCTTTCTACAGGCTCTTTTTTGTTGACACAAAGACATAAGAGAAGTAACAGGTTAGTGTAAAAGTGTCCAAGTTAACATATTAAACAAATGAAAATACGTAGATTTTATGTTTGGCATTAGAAACATAATAGTAAAAAACGTGGCCCTTGCCCTCCCAGAATTTACAGCCTATTGTAACCCGAGTAAGTAAATAAATATATACATGTTATTATATACATACATGCATATTATTAAATGAACTTCTATGTAAATATATACATGTTATACATATATATATATATATATATATATATATACATATATATACATATACATATATAATAAGTACAGGTTGTTAGAAAGCTGTGAGGGGTATAGGATGCCAACAAGATATAATGGGGGGAAAGGTAGTCATGAAAATTGAAGCTAGGACCTGAAGTTTGAAGAGAGAACCCTGTGGAAGCTAACAGAAGAATGCTCTAGATAGAGAAAAGAGCTTGTCATGTTCAGGGATCTGAAAAGAAGGCAATGTAGCTGGAGGATAGTGCAGAGAAGTTCAGGCAGGAAGCAAAAATGGGAGTTGAAAAATTGGTGTTTTCAGTGACTAAGCTGTATGGCAAAAGTAGATGGCATCTGGGAGAATGAGGATTTGTAGTCAGAGGCTGGAAGAGCAAAGCTTAAACTTTCAGAAGGATAGCATCTCTAGATGATTGTGGTTTGGGATGTGACCTAGGGGATCTGGAGCTGAAGTGGCAAGATTGTGAGAGTTATCAAGTGAAAAGACGCCAAGGTGTTTAGAGAAGGTTGTTAAAGGGTCCTCATTGTCTTTGAGGCCAGGCTAAGTATTATAGGAAGCAAGACTCTTTTAACATATGGGAAGTACACATTTCTATGATCAGTCCATCTTTATTAGTTTCTAAATGAGAAAAACATATTCAAAACATTAAAGATGTTCTGGGAGTTGCCGCTGTGGCTCAGTGGATTACAAACCTAACTAAAATCCATGAAGATATACTTCGATCCCTGACCTTGCTCTTTGGGTTAAAGGATCTGGTGGTTCCAGGAGCTGCAGCATAGGTCTCAGATGTGACTCAGATCTGGTGTTGCTGTGGGTGTGGTATAGGCTAACAGCTACAGCTATGACTCAACCCCTAGCCCAAGAACTTTCATATGTCGTAGGTGTGGCTCTAAAAGGAAAAATAAAAAATTTCAGTTTTTGTCACATACAGTGAGAAATCTGTTGTACTTTGACTGAAACTCTTATTTTTACATTCAGCAACAAACAGTCTGTATTGAAGCAGAAACAAATACCCCAATCATTAAAATAATCAGAGGCAGTGATTCTCAAACTTGCCTGAGTGTAAGAATCACCTCGGAGGCTTGTGAAAAATGAAAATACCTGGGGCTTATCCCAGATTCTGACTCACAGTCTTCTGGAACAATGTTTGGAAATTTTTATTTTTAGTAAGTACCATAAACAATTCTTAAGATTAGGAAAGACTGCTGTAGTGGAAATACAACACACTATGAATGAGGAACTCTGAATTCCAGGCTCATTTATTTACTAACCAGATTTTAATACAACTACTTAATCTTTTTTGGTCCTCAGTTTCCTTTCCTACAAAATGATTATTTTGAAGTCATCCATAAAAATTTCCTAACATCAGCACTTCCTTGTGTGGTCTGTGGAGGAATTATTCCATATACATTTAGTTAATGGTTAAAGTCTTATAAATTGAGGCGCTATTTGAAAAACTCAAAGTGTAAGTTACTTCCAAACAATTCTTAGAAATCAATAAAATAGATGTTTTCTTACTTTCAAATACTGGCAACATTACCATATATCTGTGGAAATAATCTAAGATATTTTCAAACTCTCTTCTTTTGAATCTCCTTAAAAGCTTTCATGATAATCGCTAGACCTATCCATATTGCTGCAGATGGCATTATTTCATTCTTTTTTATAGCTGAGTAATATTCCATTGTGTGTGTATGTATGTATGTGTGTATATATATATATATATATATATATATATATATATATATATATACCACATCTTCTTTATCCATTTCTATGTCAATGGACATTTAGGTTGTTTACCTGTCTTGGCTGTTGTAAATAGTGTTGCATTGAACTCTGGAGTATGTGTCTTTTCAAATTATGGTTTTCTCTTGATTTATGCCCGAAGAGTGGGATTGCTGGATCATATGGTAGTTCTATATTTAGTTTTTTAAGGAACGTCCATACTGTTCTCCAGAGCGGCTGCGCCAATTTACATTCCCACCAACTGTGTAGGAGGGTTCCCTTTTCTCCACACCTTCTCCAGAATTTATTGTTTGTAGACTTTTATATGACGGCCATTCTGACTGTTGTGAGGTGACACCTCATTGTAGTTTTGATTTGCATTTCTTTAATAATTAGTGATATTAAGTATATTTTACTGCGCTTTTTGGCCATCTGTCTGTCTTCTTTGAAGAAATATCTATTTAGATCTTCTGACCATTTTTGATTGGAGTGTTTGCTTTTTTGATGTAAAGCTGCATGAGATGCTTGTATATTTGGAAGATAAATCCCCTGTCAATTGCTTCATTTGCAAAGATTTTTCTCCCATTGTATGGGTTGTCTTTTCATTTTTTAAAATGATTTGCTTTGCTGTGCAGAAGCTTTTAAGTTTAATTAGGTCACATTTATTTATTTTTGTCTGTATTTTCATTACTCTGGGAGATGGATCAAAAAAGATATTGTTGCAAATTATGTCAGAGAGTGTTCTGCCTATGTTTTCCTCTAGGAGTTTTACAGTAACCACCCTTATCATATTAAATGAAGCAAGTCACACAGAGAAAGGCAAATATCATATGATATCACTTATATGTGGAAACTAATAAAATAATACAAAATAACTTATTTATAAAACAGGAACAAACTCACAGATTTCAAAATCAAACTTAGAGTTATCACAGGAGAAACCATATTTGGGAGGAAAAATAAATTGGGAGGATGAGATTAACACATACACACTAATATATATATATATAATAGATAACTGACAAGGACTTAATATATAGCACAAGGAGGTCTACTCAAAGTTCTGTAATAACCTATGTTGGAAAAAAGAACAGATAAATGTGTATGTATAAGTGATTCACTTTGCTGTAAACCTGAAGCTAATATGACATTGTAAGTCAACTATACCACAATAACATTTTAAAAATTAAAAAAAAAAATCATAAATTCTTCTCACATCAGTCTCTCAGATTTCCAAAGATGCTTATCATGGTCCATCTAGCATGTTTCCTTCACTAAAAAACAGATAGAAAAAAAAAGGAAACTGTTTTTTGCAGTTTTTAAAAAAGAAAATACTTATCAAATACATTTATTAATTCAAATGCAACTATATATTTACTGTATATATCACATTCAGATATGTATGTATATCTGACTATAATCTCATTCAGAAGGATACATGTGTATGTACAAATCAAATTTGAACTAAAAATACAAACAAGTATGGATGATATACACTCATTAAAAGAACTTTACAGGAGTTTCCATTGTGGCTTAGGGGAAACAAACCCAACTAGTTTCCATGAAGAAGTGAGTTCGATCTCTGCCCCTACTCACTGGGTTAAGGATCTGGCATTGTCTCAAGCTATGGTGTAGGTTGCAGATGCAGCTCAGACCTGGCATTGCTATGGCTGTGGTGTAGGCTAGCAGCTGTAGCTCCAATTTGATACCTAGCCTGGGAAATTCCATACGTGGCAGGTGCAGTCCTTAAAAAAAAAAAAGAATTTTACAAATTGAAAAAAATTCTTTCCATGAAATAGCTAATTAAAAGAAAAATAATTCTGTTAAAATTGTCTTACACCTATAAAATAACTGTGCTTACAGTCAAAGGAAACCATGATAGACAGCAAAAGAAATGTAATTCTTTTTATGACTGCACCTGTGGTATATGGAAGTTCCCAGGCTAGGGGTCGAATCAGAGCCTCAGCTGAGGCCTACACCGCAGCCACAGCAACAATGGATCAGAGCCGCATCTCTGAACAATGACACAGGATCCTTAACCCACTTTGTCGGATTCTTAACCAGCTGAGTCACAAGAACTCCTAATTTTTAACTGTAACATTTTATATTAAAACATGGTTTGTGTTTTAGATAAAAGCCATGTGGCAAATACCACTAGTAATATAGTATAGGTCCTTAGATTTCTAGTAGTTTTTAAAAGCTGCTATTAAAGGATTGTAACCAAAAATGTATTTCCTGATTAAGTCAAACACAATTGAAAAAATCAAATACATATAGTAAGTTAGGTATTATTTTGTGAAAAGTCTTTTTCAGTTATAAACTCTATTGACACATTTTTATATACTCATATCTATAATTACATGAGGTTTTTATATAAAATAAATATCTCACTGTGGTCAAACTATACTATATAAGGTGCATTATTTACTGATACATTATAAATGACAGATAGTTTGGGATATTAAACAAAACCTGTGAATAATGTGCATAAAAAACATGGGAAGAAGAATACAGCTCAGGCTCCAGTGAAATATGAGTAACTCAGCTCTGACTTCTATCTCATTTCTAAGTACTCTCTCCAGACAGTGTTCTGCCTCCATCTAACCAGGTAGCAAGACCCATTAGCAGTGATACTTGGCATCAGTATCTAAATGAAGCACATACAACTGTGTTATAAGGGAAAGTTAATCCTGTTCAAAATCATACTCAACACTATGTTTATTACCTACCTCATAGGTAGATTGAAATGTCAGTTGTCCATTATTTTCTGTAAACATCTTGAGGTCAGAGACCATGAATTCCACTCAAGAGAAAATGAAGTGATTTTCTTTGGTATGGGGAAAACCTAAGAATTTCAACTGGATTTACTAATTTCCTTTTAATCAGTAGTGATTTTTTTAAAAAGAAGAATTGACTAGAATTCCTTGAATTTGGCATTTGCAAGTATTTATGGATTTGAGGAATATATCTAGATGAAAACTATTTGGCTTCTTTGCCATGTTTTTTCCCTGAACCTGACACATACAACCCTATATCATGACCAGAACAAAGGACAAAAAGCAAGTTGTTGGGTCTCCAGAAACAACATGGGATTTGAAGTTCTAAGAAAGAGATGTTCATTGAAAAATTGAACTTCAGCTTGCCAAGGTCAGAGAGTGACATTTTCATAAATTAATGCTATCAGAAACTGCTGGAATTTTCACAATTGTCTTATTTGAAACAAGCAGGAGTTCCTGTAGAGGTCATACTGATTATGCTGGGAGTAAGTCTGAAGACTTGCAATGCGTGTAAGAATTTTCTCTGAATACACAGTGATAAAACAAATATATATATATATATTTATATGCTTAAAAATCGTCATATTTGTATATTTAGCAGTGCCTCTTTACTCTAAAATATGTTTCTCTTTTTATTTACTTAAACTTACATATTTTTGGTAGTTTTTAATTAGAAGTAACAAATCTTACCAGATGTTTCAGTTTGATAGACATAGATTTGAATTGAACCTGGGCAGTGGAAAGAGAAATGATGAAAATACAGTGAGGAAATGACAGAGGCTAAAGGAAAGAGAAAGAAAACTAATTTTCTACTTACTTTGAATATGTAATCATTTCTGAAGAGTTCATATCTAGGTAAATTCTGAACATAGGAATTGACTGGGAATTATCAAACATTTATTTGACTTTTTTCATTTGGAAATTAAAAAAGGTCACACATGAATAATATTCTGAAACCATGATAAGGATTATGATTCTAAATATTCTATTAAACATTTAATCATGTTAAAAAAAAGATAGAGAAGCCAGGACAACTCCTGTGAGACATGAAATGAAGCATCTAAGTGGGAAGTAAGAACAGAGAATCTTAAATTGTCTGTAATTTTTCTGATTATGTCTTTACTGGAATTCATATTATCTCAATTCACTTCTCTCCCCTTTAAACCTTTGCAAGATGGATTTTTAAAGGAAATGATCAATTCTAGTTCAACATCTCTGAAGTTTTACTGGCAATAAGGATCTAGGGTCATTGTTTCCAGCCTTTCTAGCAGCAAACCTACTGTCCATTTCCCTGAAATACAAGGCAATATTGAGAATTATATTTACTAATACTGTAAGATTCTGGATGAGCAGAGATCAGTGTTTTCTAACCTGGCAAAGAAAATACTGCCTGTGGGGGACTACCCCATCCCTGGCCGGAAAGCCCTATCCCATCCCTGGCCAGAAAGCCTCGGTGTGGTTGACACAAGGACCCTCAGCCCTGCTGGAGGCCATGAACGCACCTTTCACTTGATGGACAGGAGAAGTGTATGTACACTAAAGCAGGAAAAGAACAGACTGAAATGATAACCACCAAACTGTCACAAAATAAATTAAATTTAAGAATAAGCCAACAAACAAAGCAGACAACAGGTTCCCTGGGACTGGAATGTGAAGCACGTGCACTTGCAGACACTCCCCATTGAGTCTTGTTATCCGTTATCCCATTAGCAAATGTAATGTCTGTCCTAGTCTTCATTCCATGGACTTAAATGACTGTTTTTCTAAATATAAATAGTATTTTCTTTTCAGTCACATTCTGATGGATAGCGCTGTTCTGGCACCCCTTTGTCTCATCCCTAGACAGATGCCTCTTGCTTGTGAGGTAGCTGAAAACAATTTTTTTTTTCAAGTCAGTGATTTTAGAGCAGACAGTGTTCCTTCTCTTGGACTTTACCCTGAAACCTCTAAATCTCTAAGCAACAATAGGCTCAGCTGACAATCCTGATCTGAGACATTTAAGAGGATTTTAGAAAGATCTGGCTTTTGTTTGTTGTTTGTTGATATCTGGAATAACGGAAGAGTATTATTTCTAGCTTTTCAAACAAAACATATCTTGCTTTGAGAGTGGGCCTGGTGATAGGGATGCTTTCTTCTCACCCCACACGTCGGATCGTCACTGATGGCGCACTGTGTAGCTTGCCAAATTGTGGTATGTCTTTCAATAGCAAGTAAATAGAGAGAAGTAAATGACCAATCATTTATACTTGTTATAAGTAATTCTGATTACCTACAACAAGCAAATTTATTTCTCTCATGAGATAGTTCATGAGATTATGGATCTGGGGGAATATTTATACAATGATTTATCCAAAGTTAGAATTCACAGCGCAAGTAGAAAGGTATCATTATCTCTTTCACTTAGCTACAGCTAAGATACTGAATAAAAATACTCAAGCATTTAATTTATTGCTATCCAAGCAGTGCTGTCTTTGAAAGGTGAAGACTAGCCTCCACTCTTTGCTTTCACAATTGTTTGCAAAGGAAATTGAAATTAGATCTTAATAGGGGGAGTTTCAAGCATTGTGTTGAAAAAGTTTTAAAGATTGAGTTCAGATATAACCTTAACAAGGAAGAAGGTTGTGGTTAGTGATATCCACATAGGTACCAAATGGGCAGGATGTATTCACCTTTGTGTCACTAATTTGCCATCCCTTACTGCCCTATTATTGCCAACCCATTGCTTATCCATTTTATCATTCAGCTATCTATCCATCTGTCTTAGAATGACATATTGAATTTCAACTATATGAACTTCTGGGTCAAATGCTAGGAAATCAGAATCTATGTTCTAGCCAAAATATACTCAAGAAAAGTTGAAACCTAATATTATATACTACCAACATCTAATGTCCTTTCTCCTCTGTGTGGCCACCTTTTAAGAGGCATAGTTTTTAGATATCTTCTTTGTAGTCCATTATTCTCTTTTGAAGAACACAGTCTTCTCCCACTTCTTATTATTTGCTTCTACATAACCTCATGCAAATATTTATCTCTTAGTCTGTAAATAATTACTGGTGAAAACTGATATGGTTTCCATTTAACTATAAAGTAGCGACTGGATTATTGCATCTTCTCAGTGTTCTCAGTGCTTAGGTGATTAACTCCATCTCTACATTGGCCACATTTTTGCCTATTTCTAAGTCCTCAGAGTTTTTGTTATTGTTGTTTTAATATATTTTAGCTGGTTCCTCATCAACTGCCTGTTGGTCAAATTTCCCTTTAACTGTTGTCTCAGGTTTCATCATGGGAAGAATTTACTGATACAGGATATGATTAGAAATGTAGACAAGGTAATTTGGGTTTTTTTAAAGATTGTTTTGGGGTTTTGTTTGGTTTTTGCCTAAGACAGCAGTTGCTTTTAGACTAGAAAAACAATGTAGAATCAGTTCCCTAAACTCATTTTTGAAGTGCTTAGTCAACAGTATAGAATTTTCTCCCAAGTTTTGTATACTCTAGCCTAAATTCTACTGATTAGGTCAATTGTTGTCTCTTCTTGGTGAATCTCTCTCTAAATCTGTATATCTTTTGCAGATATGATCAAACTAAGCCACTGTTTATCAACATTTGAACTCCAAAGTCCTCTTATTTTCTTAATATTTGAAAAATTAGTCTTAATAAAAATTCAGTAATAACTTCATTTTTAATAATGAAGCACTTTTATAAATCAAATTAATAGCTGAAAAAAGGGAATTCCCATCGTGGTACAGTGGAAACGAATCTCACTAGGAACCATGAGGTCGCAGGTTCGATCCCTGGCCTCACTCAGTGGGTTAAGGATCCAGCATTGCCATGAGCTGTGGTGCAGATAGCAGTTGGGGCTTGGATCTGGCATTACTGTGGCTGTGGCATAGGCCAGCAGCTGTAGCTCTGATTAGACCCCTAGCCTGGCAATCTCCATATGCCATGGGTGTGGCCCTAAAAGGAAAAAAAAAAGCTGAAAACAGAACTATTGGTCACCTCTAGATTCATTTCTTTATTCAACAAATGTTTATTGAGTATACGTATTATCCTGCAGAGTAGAAGGGGATGAACAAATCAGATGTGGGCTCGTTTTCTATATGCTCTACAGACTGATCAGAATGGATAAAATATAGTGTCAAAATGGAATTTAAAGATTAGCAGAAAAATTAATAAACCAAATATAGCTACAACTAAGTTTCAGCATTCTGAAGCAAGTAAATAGGGTGAAGGGATAGACAGCAAAGACTGTTCTCATCTAAGAAAAATTTGATGGAAAGACTATTTAACTAAATGATTTAAATAATTTTTTAAAAAATTAAGTCATACAGAGTAGGGGATGAATATGTTCCAATTAGATAGAAATGAATAATCAAAATATCCAAAGCAAGAAACAATTTGACAAGCTCTAAGAGTGAAAAGAGGCCAGAATGGCTAGAGTGTAGCAGGCAAATAAGTAACAAAAATAGATGGGTCTTAAGAAGTAAGCAGGAGCCAGGGATTATTCAGGAATTTGTAGGGCATGATAAGGCCATGACATGAATTTTGGGTTTTATTGGAAGTATAATGCGAAATCACTGAAGGGTCTTATGGAGAGGAATGGCATACTCATATTTATGTTCGCAAAAAGTCACACTGGTGGATTTGAGAGAGTAAATTTAGAGACTAGCAAAGCACCTGCTGCATACACCAGATGACAGATGAGAGTACTTTGGACTAATTTAATGTCAGAGGAGACGCTGAGAAAAATCAAGATATTTTAGAGGAAGGAATGAACAACTTGAGATGCATTTAGTACCAGGGGTGGGAATGATAAGGAAGAAGGAATCAAGGATAGCAGGCTTAAACCACCAGATGGATGGTGGAACTAACTGTTGATATGGGGAAGTCTGGGAGAAAAACAGTTTAGGAGAGCAGGGCAGTGTATTAAGTGTTTCATTTTGAAAATGTTGTTTGAATCACCTGTAAGACAGTCAAGAAGACATATCAGGTGAAACTTGATGAATGAAGGGGGAACTCAGAAAAGAATTTTTGGATTGAGATAGCAATTTGGAAAACACTAGCACAGAAAAAAAATATCATTAGATTGAATGAAATATTTAGTGCAAATATAGAGAAAAGATATATAAACCCTGCAAGATCTTAGTGTTTATAATTTTAGAGATATTATACAAGGGAATGGAAGGAAGAGCTGATAGAATGGGTTTGAGAGGTGATGCTAAGAGATAAATTAAATTACTTTTTTTTTTGCACCCTTCTGAAAATAGTTCATGAATAACTTAGTTCTACTTGGAAATTATCCCCAAATTCCTATTATTACCTTCAATGTCGTGTACATAACTGGAGAACTCAGACTGAGACAGAATCATCATCCTAAGTTACATACGCTTAAGAATAAGATGGCCCTACGCGTTTAAGTTTGAAGAAAAAAGCACCTTGTTTTGTTGGCATGAGATAAAACATAGAGAAAAAGCTGGAAATATGCAGAATGACCTCTTGCATTTTTTTCCATTATCAGTTTCTTTTTTTTTTTTTTTTTTTTGTCTTTTTGTCTTATCTAGGGCCACATCCGCGGCATATGGAAGTTCCCAGGCTAGGGGTCTAATCGGAGCTGTAGCCTCCGGCCAGCACCACAGCTACAGCAATGCAGGATCTGATCCGCGTCTGCGATCTATACCACAGCTCATGGCAATGCTGCATCCTTAACCCACTGAGCAAGGCCAGGGATCAAACCCGCAACCTCATGGTTCCTAGTCGGATTCGTTAACCACTGAGCCACGACGGGCACTCCCCATTATCAGTTCCAACACAGCTTTCTGGAGGTTGATACCAATAATTAGAGTAAGAAGTAGCATAAACTAGTCTTCTCAGTGCTGCCCGAAAGACCTTTCTGTGATAATGGGATGCTCTATAGCTGCTCAAACCAACATGATAGCCACTAAGCCACATGTGACACCACTGAGAATCCAACATGTACTCAGTGTAACTGAGAAACTAATTTTTAAATTTTATTTAATTTTAATTCATTTAAACTTAAATAGACACCTGTGGGAGTTCCCCTTGTGACTCAGCAGAAACAGACCTGACTAGTAGTCATGAGGGTGCAGATTTGATTCCTGGCCTTGCTCAGTGGGTTAAGGATGCAGCGTTACAGTGAGATGTGGTATAGGTGGCAGACGCAGCTCAGATCCAGTGTTCCTGTGGCTGTGGTGTAGGCTGGCGGCTGCAGCTCCGACTGGACCCCTAGCCTGGGAACTTCCATATGCTGCACCTGCAGTCCTAAAAAGCAAATAAATAAATAATAAATAAATACCCACTCCTGACTAGTGCATAGCATAGGCCCAGACTCTTTAAAGAATAATGCCAATCTACAAATATGTAGCACGGAAACACTGCTTTAGAACTAACAAAGACATTTTCCACCTTATAGTCTATTTTGAACTTGTTTTAGCCAAGTATCCTGTGTGGATAAAATTTTGCTCTGAGCTGTATTAATTTCTGCTAATCTATAATGCTCTTGCTGTCTTTTATTAGTCTGGCTAGTGATTTTATAATATTTGAAGGAAGGAGGATCTTTCCACCACTATAGAAAGTATCCTAATTAAGATATATAAGTCATGCTGCTTTTGTTTATGTCACAATTTTCCCTGTAGCTAGAATTAAATGATGCTGTCAAAGGGCAATGCTAGTGTTTGATGGCTTTTAATATTTTTGTCCATATCAAAAGACTAAATAAATGCAATCAATATTCTCAATTCCTAACCTTCTAGTAATTATTCCAATAAAGAGATATTCATACTACCAAGCATCAATACATGCTCTTCATTGCCCTAATAAATCTGCTCTCAGAAAATAAACCGTGTTCAGCTAGGGCTTTAGAGAGAATATTAGCAAACACCAAGCTCAGAATGTGATTAACCAAGCTTTTCAACACCTGGAGCTTACAAAATATGGGTTGTTAAAACCCAAACACTTAATGAGAACTATAAAAAAATAAGAATCATATCTGCAAAGGGGATGCATAATATATTTGGGGTGGCTCCTTAAGCAGTAACTCAAATGGAGAGTTTAAATAGCCCTGGCTATGCACAGGGATTCATTCTA
Source organism: Catagonus wagneri (assembly GCA_004024745.2). Lineage (NCBI taxonomy): Eukaryota > Metazoa > Chordata > Mammalia > Artiodactyla > Tayassuidae > Catagonus > Catagonus wagneri. Next base: position 6,277,055 of record PVHT021183526.1, on the reverse strand, counting down.
TGAAAGTGAATCTCATAAAATAACAGCAACAAAAAAATATCAAGGGTTAATGAGTACACCTTGTTGCCTGACTCTACTTTAAAATATTTAAGAGATCCTCACAAGAACGCATGAGGTAGATACTATTTTTTTTCCATTGTACAAATGAGGAAACTGGCTTCAGAAGACCGTCTAAGACCATATACCTGCGGTGAGAGCATTGTAGTGTTTATCAAATGTATAATGTATGCCCAGGATCAAGGTAGTGGCTCACTCAGCTTCTCAGTGGGGCTCTCTTCTTGGCTTGCAGATGGCCACCTTTTGACTGTGGACTCACAAGGTGGATAGAGAGAAGAGATTTATGATGTCTTTCTCTTAAGGGCACTTTTCTCAACTCCAGTATTTAGAAAAATGTTGGTTTAAGGCACCATATTAAGAAGCACAGGGAGATCCTTGGTGCCCTAGCAGTTAAGGATCAGGCATTGTCACTGCTATGGCTTGGGTTCTGTTCATGGTCCGGGAATTTCCACATGCCACGGGTGCAACCCCCCAAAAAAGAAGCACAATGATTATAACCATATCTATTCATTCTTTTTTCTCTTACATAAGATGAAGTATAAATTGTTAAATAATTAGAGAATGGGCACTGACAGTGTGGAGGGGGGAAAAATTTACCAAACATCCCCTTAAAAAACTGAGCTGTTGTTTCAGGGTGATAGCAAAATCAAGCACTCTAAATTACTTACTTGTATTTTTCTCCTCTTTACTCAAAATTTTGTAACATTAGTTAAGAGTAATTTTTGGCTTTAGAATTTCCTAAACAGAAAGTCCAAATAGACAATCGAAGTTTTTACTTTTTATTTATACAAATGTCAAATTTATTATAGGAAAATTTTTATCTTTTTCTTGAGTAAGAGTAGCTTAAAGGACAGTAAATACACTGTCGGGAAAGAGGAATCTGTGTCTTTTGAACCTTTTTTCTATTTAGTAAGCAAATAGTTTTACTGTTTACAAACCCCCATTTTTAAAAGCACAAGAATTTTATGTATTTTTTTCTAGTTAAGAGCTTATATATTTTTATATTCTCTTTTTTAAGGATAATTTCTTCTAAATTTTATCATTCCCATATTTTTTCCTCTAAAGTATTTTTCATTTGATTTTTTATTATTTGTGCAATAATATTTTCATATATAGGCTACTAACAAATAATAGTTGGCAGAAGCATTTTTACTTACTTTTGTGCTACTGTATTTAGAAATGATGTAATGTTCATCTTCAGGTTTATAATTCTTAATATATTCTAAGTAAATTTAAAGAAATTTAAATATAAGGAATAATTTGGGCTGTGATCACTTTAGTAATTCTGTTGTCCCAAATCCTCTTTCCATTTAGAATTACATCCATTGTCTCTACCTCCTTTTTGGGAGATGGGCGGAATCTCCTTTAAGCCTAAAATGAATGTTCATTGCTATGTACAGATAATCTTCAAGTCTATGACTGATAATTTTTGCTAGATCAATTTTCTCTGACCCCTTTGTCTTTTTTTTTCTGTCCTTTTCTTTCCTCCCATCCTTCCTTTCTTTTAATAAAATATAGTTATATATGCCATGTGCCTGAGTCAGAGTGGTAGTATTAATGAATTCTGTCTTTTGGGAGGATACATGTATAATCAGATTAGTTACTGTAAAATACATAAAACAGACTGACAATTTTACTGAATATTTTTCTGCTTAATTAGTTTTGTCTGCTTTTCATAATATTTTATATTACTTCATAATTTATCAAGGCAAAAGAGTACTTTGGGGTTGGATCAGAGGTAGAGAGTAAGGCATGGAGGCCTTATAAAACCAGCCTCTGTGTTCCTTAGGAAACTCAGCATAGTTCACTACAGTGGTTAGTTATAAAAATTTAGGAGATATTCTACAAAGGGAACAATGCAGCTTTAATCTGAGAAGCTGTAAAAAGAGAATGCTAGTAGATTTACTAATGTAAATGTAGGAGGGTTGAGTTTACAAAAAATAAAAGACCATAGTACTCAATTCATAACACCCAGAGGATGACTGAATCTTTCTTATGCAGATTTTCTCTAGCTTGTGGCTTATCTATCTTATCTCAGGGGTCCCTAAAGCTCTTGTCTAAAACAGAGAAGTAATCATCTTTCCTTACTCAACAGCCTTTTCTACTGCATTGTGTATGTACACTATGAGAAAAAAATACCTTTTGTTCAGTAAGATTTTTCTACAACAAAGTTTTTACCGTGTATACTTGATGGAAATTGAGTGGTATGGTCTTTGCTTTCATAAAACTAAATTTATATTTTTTTGGAAATTCTCACGTTATATTCACTAATTTTTGATTTCATGAAATGACAGTGACAATTGAGGGATTGTGTTTATGGTATTTTAGGATAAAAAAATTGAATAATTCTTTTCCTCTACTTTTATTTGTACTGTTCATTGAAAATCCCAAGTGTGAACCAGGTTTCTCAAATGCTCTTCTAGGTCATTTCAGTGGTTTGAGGACTTTGGTTAACCTGAGATCTTGCTACAAATATAGATTCTTGCTACCACCTCTCTCCCATGAGATTCTGGCCTCGTTTTATCCTTCATTTACTTTGCAATTATCCAGTTATTGTGGAAATAGAGTCCCTTAGAAACAATGTGATTCATTCAATGACCTGTATCCATCTGTCTCCAGAAATTTGGGAATTTACTGAGTATCCAAAGTTTCTTGAATGAATGGAGCACATTTGGGTTTCATAGGTTTGGGAACAGGCCTGAAGAAATCAACCAATTATAACCCTCTCTCTATAGAACTGCAAACAATTTGCCAAGGGAAACCCTAGCTGTTCGCCTATATTTTTTTGAGAGCTACCTTTCGCATCTGAGGGCCTCCTGACAGGTGCTCAGCTCCATTCTGTTGAATGTTTTAAGTTTAGAGTTGGGTTAAATCGCTGTGTTCTTTCAAAATGAACGCGTTACAGCTTTTCAGCTTGCCCCATAAAGTTGCCCCGGAACTTCTCATTCTATTATTATTTGCTTTGAAACTTGCCCGTAAAAAGCAAGGTTACTGGTGGTTGCGCTGGAGACCGGACAAGGCCGGTTGGCTCCTGCGGTGCCCTGGCCAGCACAGAAGCGCCCTGGCCGGCACAGAAGCACCCTGGCGGAACCCGGCAGAGGACACACGCTTTTCCCCCGCTCTGCCAGAGGGCTGAGCAGCAAAGCGGTCCCCCGGGGCATTGTGTGCAAGCCAGCCGGGAGATCACAGGCCCAGGGGGGCAGCTCCACCCGAGGAGACAAGACACGCCTCACACTGGGCAAATTCCCGGCCTCCTCTGGCCCCGAGCCAGCAGCCGCCGCCCGCCACCTCCTCTCCTCCTCTGGTGTTGCCCCAGCCGCCCCGCCGGGCCCCGAACTCGCCGGCGCCTCGACGCTCGGCCCCTCGGCCCACGGCCCTTGGCGGCGCAGTTGGGACGGGACCGATGTGGCGCATGCGTGGTGGCGCCACTAGGCGCGGGAGCTACGGCGGCGGGGGCGGCGGGGACAGCCGCGGGCAGGGCCGCCCGGGCCGCGTTCGTGGGGGTGGCGGAGGAGACGGCAGCGTGGGCTGGCGAGGCCGTGCCGGTGGTGCCCGACAGCAGCTGGAGGAGCGGTTCGCCGACTTGGCCGCGAGCCACCTGGAGGCCATTCGCGCGCGGGACGAGCGGGACCGGCAGAACGCGCGGCTGCGCGAGGAGAACGCCCGGCTGCGGCTCGAGAACCGGCGACTGAAGCGTGAGAACCGCAGCCTCTTTCGACAAGCCCTACGACTTCCCAGCGAGGACGGGGACGGGGCGTCCGGGGAGGTGACTAGAGCGACCCTGGGGCCCGAGGAGGCCGGCACGGACCGGGGGGCGAGAGGCGGCGGCCCCGAGGACGAGCCGGGCAGCCCCAGGGCCTTGAGAGCCCGACTTGAGAAGCTGGAAGCCATGTACCGCCGGGCCCTGCTGCAGCTGCACCTCGAACAGCGCGAGTCGCGCCCGCGTGGAGACAAAGAGGAGACGTCTCTGCTCAGATCTGACTCAGGGCTCAGACCGGACTCAGGCCTCCGAACCCCCGAGCCGCAGCCCTCGGAGCCCTGGCTGTAGCCCGAAGCCTCAGCCTGTGGGGGGCGGGGCCTCGCGCGGGCCCACCTCCCCTGTTATAGGTTCCCCCGGCCCATCTCGCGCTGGAGCTGTGCTCTCCTGCCTGCTGCCTAGCCCAGGACTTTTCCCGGGCGCTTTGAGGAGGCCCGGGGAGGCCTAGAAGGGTGCAGGGCTGTCCACGTGTACAGAGCACCTGTCAGTGGCCCCTGCTGGTTTCTGAGAAGAGAAGCCTAGCACTGGAAGGGAAGGTTTTTAAAACAGCACGAAATGGGTGCCAGTGAACACTTCCTAATGTCTGAACTTTTCAGAGTATTGTGAGGACCTGTGTTTTTTTCTTGTTTTAAATAATACAAATTGAATTTATTGAGTTTGTTGTTCATTCTTTAATCCTCTAAAGCCTCCAGCCGTTCTGTCTTATGTGGCCAACATTCTGAGTGTCTTTTTTTATAAGTTGGTGTTACTTGGATATCCTATAAAGTACCATCCTTTTATGAAAAAGGTGATGTTTGTAATTTAGAAACACCTGTCTGCCTCTAGCCAGTTTGTTTACCCACCACTCCCTCTTCACCTTGGGAATTTTTAAACTGCTATAAGTAATTCTTTGAATTGGTAAATAAATTTGGTGCATTAAAAAGCAAACAAACAAAACCTAAAGCTATCCCATGATTATTTGAAATGTGTTAAATGTTTACACGTTCCTTTAAAAAATATATATGTATATGTTATACATATTTTAATATCTGAACTTGGTTATCCTTTGTAAACTATAATTTTCTTTTGCTGTATGTAACAGTGATATTTTTAAATAATCTAAACATTAGCTTAAATATTATTTGATTATTTTTTTGCATTTTAGACTTGACATCCAAGCTTAGCACAAAACTACTTTGCTTAATTTTAACTAAGAATTTTTAAGAAATTATGAATTACTCATATATCACAGCCCCAAAACAAAACGCTTTAAGTCTCAATTGTGATTTCAGCACAGACACACACACAGTGATCAATTTTAACAACAAGTATTCTTAAATCAGTTCATCATACTTTGTTAACAAATAACATTTTTGGCTAGTAATGAAGCAGATACCATTGTACCTGGTAAAAATCATGGGTGTAAGAGAGTGTTTAAGTGGTTGAAAATACTTCAGTTTGAGAAGGAAAAAAAATATGTATGATAAGAGTTTTACGCCTAGGAAAAAGGAGATGGAGTTTTTGTTTTACTTGTAGCATATTCCAGAAATTTCACAGCATGTATTATAAAATAAGTTACTAGGGAAATGGTTTTGTGATTTTTCTAATCCTGGGTATTGAAGACACTTTGCACATTTTGCTTAAGGTAGTTCATAGTTGTAAACATTAAAATCCTCCCCTATGACCAAGAAATAATGAAAAGAAACTTGATGAGAATAAGTAGATATATGAAAAGTATTTCTGTCCCCTTTACTTCATTTTCTAGTAATGAAAGGACATTTTTTAGGGACAATAGGAATTAAAGAATGGGAAAAAAGCATATCAGCCCTACTGCTACTTAACTGTGACTTGAGGTATAAATTACTTAATCTCTCTAAACTTTAGATTTCTCATCATTAAAATGAACATAACACCTAGTTCAAAGTGTTATAAAGATTTTATTGAGATACAATATATCAATATATCAATAAGATTTATAATTCAAATGATGAAAGTCACAAATGTATATTTTATTGACAATTTCCTTGTCTTCTGTATTTTGCTCCTATATGTCTTTATGGGTATTTAGTAGATATGTATATTTTGAGTGAGTTGACATTTAGCACTCCTTATAAGCAAACAGGAGAGAATTTGCTAAAGCTCTGTATAATAATACAAAAATTTAAAAACTATTTCCCAATTATAGCAATTGGCAATTTAAGCAAAACTGGCAAAACTAAGCAAAGTGGAGAGTTCACTGGTGGCTCAGTAGGTTAAGGATCTGGTGTTGTCACTGCTGTGGCATGGGTTTGATCCCTGACCCAGGAAGTTCTGCATGCTGCAGATGTGGCCAAAACAAAACAAAAAAAAAGTAAGGAAAACATTTAATTTACCTAGTTTTAAACACCTATTGTATTAAAATAATGTATAAGTATGATTAAAAAGAATTTGCAAAGTAATGAGTCACACACATACAAATGAGGAATTCTCTTGAGCATAATTCCTGAAAGTCTTAAAAATTCTGAAACTCAAATGCCAAGATGAGTTAAGGCTAATACATATTTCAACTTTGTTGAATTACCCCGCTGATAACTGATGAAACATCATGTAGTTATATAAAAGATCTTATTGTATCAAAATAATATATACATGTTTAAGAAATAGGTAAAGTTAACTTAGAAAAGTTTGATCTAGGCTCTAGTTAGATCCAAAATAAACTAAAACAGCCGATTATTGTACGTTGTTACAATGACATTTTATTTTCGTAATTTCACATTTGCTGTTTAATAAAAAGAGGGCTTATAATTTATAGAAATGAACAACAAAAGTATTATTAGTAAGCAATTCAGTGAGGAGGATTGGCATTTTTTTAATTAGCAATTTTTATTGCTGCTACTCACAAAAATATACTATGTCTTTTTAGCTATAAAAAATTAGGATGTAAATCAAAATAATATAAAATGAGTACTTTTATGGATCATAGAATAAGCGTCCTAATCCTCTTGAACATTTTGAATATTTGAAGAACACTTGAAAACATTTTTGTATTGTTTAAAGAGTCTTAGACATAGATTTGTTTTTTTATGAGTATTGCCATGATGAAACTAATACCAAATTATTTAATAAACTGAATTATTAATATATACTAAATAATTGTTAACAGTTTGATTTTGATTCCAGCTCCAAAATACCATTTTCTACTTTTATAAAAGGAACAGATTTTCACTGAGGATTTGTACAGAATATTTGTGAGTGAATGACAAAATTGATTAACATTTCTTTTCAGTGATTAATCAATTATAAATTCTAATTTTTCTACTATAAACTTGTTTCCCTGATATATACCTTATTTATTTGATGTAAAAGTATATAAGTTATGTGCAGGAAATATGAACCAAGGAAAACAGATGATACTCATGTTTGATGGTATAAGGTTATTGTACTCAAATTTCAGATTTTAGAGCTTAATCTAATACTAGCATTTCTTAATTATTAGAATTAAACTATGTTTTAGGAGATTCATAGGAGATTTTGCTTATTAAATTATAGGAGATTTTGCTTATTAAATTTATATTCAGACTCTACTTGTCAGTATATAGTTTTTGCATTTTTCATTTAAATATATTAGTAAGGATGTCCTTTCTTAAACTCTCAGACATCTGTCAGGGTTTAGAGAAAATGTGAGAAAGGAAAACAGTATGTTTGTTGGTGCTTAATTCTTAAGTTTTCTACTCTAAAAATTGAGTTCTTAGAGGGAGAAACTCAAAAAAACAGTCTATTTCATATCTCATATTTAGGACTGATAAAAGTTTTCTGTGGCCTGTCATTTTTCCAGGTATCCTCACTTTATTTTTGACTCTCATTTTAAACGTAATGGATCTGCCTTTAGTTATAGTGAAGCCTCTGTTGCTAATGACCAAGAAACCAAAAAATTTAGTGAGTATTAAAAACAGGGAAGATTTATAAATCTAGTGCATAAAATTCCTGACTCAAGTGCTTCAGGATGTCAGGAAGCTCTGTTGCACATGATCATTCAGGGCCTCAGATTCTTTTCACTGTTTCCTATGTGTGGTAGAAATAGGTTGCTTCCAGATCCAGGTTTCAGCATGTGGGAAAGGAAGAGAGAGGCCTGGTCAGATCTTAAAATGACATAACTTATGGTCACGTTCTGTTGGTAAAACCTCATCACATGATTCATTTAACTTCAGAGGAGGCTGAAAAATGTACTCAAGTTTAGAGTCTTCATTATTGTCAAAAAATGGGAGAACTCATTTTGGTGAGCCTCTATCTTAATGGAGGCCTGCATTTACTTAAATTTTAGAAAAATTGTCTATGTCTTAGTATAGTGTTTTTGAAATTACATAATTTAGAATAGAAATATAGTGTGATTGCTTTATAGATTGAAAAAAATCTGACTTTTTCACTCCCTGATATGCTATTCTTATGAGTGCAAAATATTGTTTGAAATGAGGAAATATAGCTCTTAAACTTTACATAGGAAATCCAGTAATGTATGAGCCATCTCTGAATGGTATATATCTCATAAAAATATGGTTTTAAGAGCCTATACTCAGTAAACATTATTCTATGTTGTGTGTAAATCAAGATTTATAACTTGGGGGGGGGAAGTTTTCTATTCATCTCGTTTCTTTTTTTTTTTGTCTTTTTGCCTTATCTAGGGCTGCAACCGTGGCATGTGGAGGTTCCCAGGGTAGGGGTCTAACTGGAGCTGTAGCTGCCAGCCTTCGCCACTGCCACAGAACCTGCAGCCTATGGTTCCTAATCAGATTCGTTAACTACTGAGCCACGACGGGAACTCCTCATCTCATTTCTTATATTCTAGAAGTCTACAAATTTCAGAGCTGAAAGACACCTTTTATCCCAGCATCCTTCAGATGTTTTGACAACCTAACAGTTTTCACAGAGAACCACATATGCATAATACTTCATAACTTAGAATATGCTCATCACAATCCTAGGTAGTAGTATTCTTTCCTATTTATGAATGAGGACACTGATGAAAAAATAAGTTGAATAACTTTTCCAAGGTCAAAAAGAAACAAATATGTTTTTTAATTGAAACTGAGATGTAACTGAAATAGAACATTTTGTTAATTTTGACAATCAGGTAATGACATGTATATATTGCATGATGATTATCACAGTTAACATTCATCATCACAAATAGAGTTTTTTTTTTTTTTTTAACATGAGAAACTTTAAGATCTACTCTCTTAGCAACTTCCAAATACACAATATAATATTGTTAACTATAGTCACCATACTGTGCATTATATCCTCAGGACTTATTCAAATAATTTATTTCTGATTTTAATAGGAATGCTTCTGGCTTTCTCTATTAACCATAATATACTTATTTGGTAGTTGCCTAATTTTGCATTCTTTATCATGGCTCTGCTTATGTTTGTACCGTTAAAAAGATTTTGTTTTCACTCTGTGTGTTATAGAACAATGTAAATAACAATGAAATTTTGCCTTCCTTTAAATTTTGATAATTTTCACATTGTGGGACTCATGAGGATAAATGGATAAATTATTTTGGGGAATAGAGTAAATATTTGGAAGTTTTGCCTAACTGATGGACATGTGTCTCTACAAACTTGGACTAAGGTTGTGATATTCCTTGGTCAGAAGAGAGATTTTCCCTTTATCTTGCTGGACACAGAAAGGAAACATATAATCCCGTTACCCCTGGCAGCTATCATATGATCATTATAATAGCATTTCATAGAGATGGAAAATTATTTCTTGACAACATCATTGCAGCTCTGGTTATCAGCTGTGGAATCTGTCCTATATCTGGATTTGCACTGTGAGAAAATAAATTTCCTTATTGTTTAAGCCAGTTTCAGTTAGGGAATTTTTTTAATAAGAATCAAAAGGGAACACTATACAACAATAAAAAAGAGTGCTACAATGACATAAAAATATATGTGTGTCTCACAATATTAAGGAAAATAAACCAAGCACAAAGAACATAAAGTAGACAAAAAGCTAATATCTGTATATATTGAGAACACTCATAATCAAAGAAGAAAAGGGCAATCATCCCAATTCAGAAAATGGCAAAAGAATCCATAGATCCTTTATATTAGAGAAAAACCAGAAAGCCAGTAAACATATGGAAAGATTTTTAAGTTAATAGTAAGATAGAAGTAAATTTGTATTCCATAATTCATACAGTGTTTGCCCAATGACTATAGGAAAAAAAAAAAATTAGAAATCTGGAGAGAGTGTGGAGAAAAGGGAACCCTCCTGAACTGCTGGTTGGAATGTAAGCTGGTACAACCACTATGGAAAACAGTATGGAGGTACCTTAGAAAACTAAATATAGAACTACCCTATGACCCAGCAATCCTACTATTGTCCAATAATTTTCAAGGTAGCGTATGCAGGTATGCTGAGAGCGGGTAAAATTTTTTCATATTTTCTCTTTACATTTATTTTTGTCTCAAGCTTTTAAATTTTATTCTTTCTGTGTATGTTCTAAAATGTTCTTAGTATAGTAAATGATATACAAATTTTGTTATGTGCTCAAAAATATTTTATAGATACTGATAGAGTCTAATACTCTACACCGGAGTCAGAAAGCTCATTTGCAGGGTTTTTCATTGTTAGTTTTGGACCTTAAGAATGTACTTAATCTTTTCAATACACATTTTTCCAAGTGTGAAAAAATGTGTAATAGAATATATCCAAATATGTATTATAGCTAGATTTGTTATGAGACTGAGATTAGATATTATACCTGAACTTGGATTGTAAGCTTTAAAATGCAGTACTCCCGGAGTTCCCATCGTGGCTCAGTGGTTAACGAATCTGACTGGGAACCATGAGGTTGCGGGTTCGATCCCGGACTCACTTAGTGGGTTAAGGATCCGGTGTTGCCGTGAGCTGTTGTGTAGGTCGCAGATGCGGCTTGGATCCCGCGTTGCTGTAGCTGTGGCATAGGCCTAGCCTGGGAACCTCCCAGGCTAGGCCTATGCCACATGGGTGCAGCACTGAAAAAGAATAAAAAAAAAAAGATAAAATACAATACTCCCAAAGTAAGAAAGTTACTATTTTTGAAAGATAATTTTTTCATATCCCTTAGATTTTGGGACAAAATGGATTAGCTATGAAAACTTTCTTACTTTTTTTTTTAAGGCCTCACCCTTGGCACTTGGAAATTCCCAGGCTAGGGGTTAAATCGGAACTGCACCTACTGGCCACAGCCGCAACCACAGCAATGCCAGATCTGAGTCACATCTGTGACCTACACCACAGCTCATAGCAATGCTGGGTCCTTAACCCACTGAGAGTGCCAGGGACTGAACCTGCATCCTCATGGATACAAGTCAGGTTCATTACCACTGAGCCACAACCAGAACTCCCAATGAAAACTATTTTAGATTTTTGACTTTGTAATTTTCCCAACTACTTCTTAAGGTTTAGGATCAATACATCAGAATTTTTCAGTATATATCTCTTTGCTTGGCCTTTTGTATTTTTCAAGTGAGAGCTCTGGGAAGGTTTGTATCTATTAAATATAAGAAGTCTAACAAATTAACCTGCAAATCCCAAAGGTTATATTACTGAATCTATGTGCTTTACAACCTTTTCTGAGAAGAATAAAAGCACTTTTATTGAGGCACGTCAGCACTGCTAATTACTCCAAGACACAAAAATACCTGACTGTGAAGTTGATTATGTACTCAAGCAGAAAGCTATAATCAAAAGGTTTCTGAATCTTCTCTTTCCACATTGTTTTTTCCCACACAATATTGATGCAGATGTTGAGTTTCTTTACAAAAATGCAGAATAATTGGATCTGAAGACTCCCTTTAACTAAGAAGAAATTTTTACATTTATATTAAATAATATATTTCATGATGAAATAAATTCACAAAATAGTCTTCTGATACCAAGATTCAGCAGCATAAAATGGAATTTAATAAAACAAAATGTCCAGGAGTTCCCGTCGTGGCTCAGTGGTTAACAAATCCGACTAGGAACCATGAGGTTGCGGGTTTGATTCCTGGCCTTGCTCAGTGGGTTAAGGATCCGGCGTTGCCGTGAGGTGTGGTGTAGGTTGCAGACGCGCCTTGGATCCTGCGTTGCTGTGGCTGTGGCATAGGCTGGCGGCTACAGCTCCTGTTAGACTGTTAGCCTGGGAACCTCCATATGCCACAGGTGCAGCCCTAGATAAGGCAAAATGACAATAAATAAATAAATAAATAAATAAATAAACCAAAATGTCCAAAAATAATTCCCAGATATCAGACATTTGCCTTCTAGATTCACTCTCTATTCTTCTCCACCCTACACTTTTACCACATTACTGATCTCCCTAGGTCCTTGGGTTTCCAGGGCATGACTGGTTTCTGATTGTATTCAGCCATTGAAATACTAGCAAAAGATAAAAAGAAGGAAGTAGGGTTAGACATGGTCTTGCTGCAGGCTAGTTGCATCTGCCTGCCAAAAGTTACAGCTCCAGAGTTTGGTGTTCCCATTGTGGCCCAGTGGTAACAAACCCAACTAGTATCCTTCAGAATGAGGGTCAGAACCCTGCACCCACTCAGTGGCTCAGTAGGTTTAGAATCCATTATTGCTATGAGCTTCGGTATAGTTGGTAGACGTTACTTGGATCTGGCAATATTATGGCTGTGGTGTAGGCCGGCAGCTGCAGCTCTGATTGGACACCTATCCTGGGAAATTCCATAAGCCATGGGTGCCGCCCTAAAAAAAAAAAAAAAGGGGTCACAGCTCCTATAAGTTTGTTTTCTTTACAGAGCCCTCTGCCTCCAGGTTCTAGTATGGACTCTAGACTCTCACCACTTCTAGCCAAGGGGTGATGAAGTGAAGTTCTTCACAGTAGATGTTACTACTTTCAGGATATTGCTTTATCTCCTCTGATTTCCCTAAACCAAACTCAGTTTTTGTAAATAGCCCTTTATTGAACCACTTTAAAATTTGTTACCTTTAGTATACCATCCTGTGGAAACCTAGATTGATTTAATAAATAAACACTACTGATAATGATATTGGTTGGCATGCTTTTATTTTTATTATTTATTTATTTATTTTTTGTCTTTTGTCCTTTTAGAGCTGCATCTGCTGCATATGGAGGTTCCCAGGCTAGAGGTCTAATCATAGCTATAGCTGCCGGCCTAGGCCGCAGTCACAGCAACGCGGGATCCAATCTGCGTCTGCAACAACAGCTCACGGCAATACCGGATCCTTAACCCACTGAGCGAGGCCAGGGATTGAACCCGCAACCTCATGGTACCTAGTTGGATTCATTTCCTCTGCGCCACGATGGGAACTTCAATATGCTTTTATTTTTATTGTATTTAATTTAATGGATTTTGAAGATTCCATGGAGCAAAATGATATATCTCAAAATTTGATCCTCACTTAATCTAGTTTGATGTTTTCTTGATTTAACCAACTCAAAGTATACATATGAAAAATTAGGTTTTACAATTAGAAAAATACTAAATATATATTACTTGTTATAGGGATTAAAAAAATATCCTGAGTGATTTAGTACCATTAACCAGATATTTATTATTTTAATGTCTCATGTTTAAAATATTTTACCTTTAATAACACAATCTATGAAATAATTTCTTGCCTTGATGTGTTTCCCATCCAATGCAGAGAAGCAGACATATAATGTAAAATAGGAAGTCAGGAATAAAATATTAACTTCCCAAACTAGGAAGAACAGGATTCCCATGAAGTATTATTTGAGATCATTTTTTAAAGACAGATACAGGATCGAGTAGATGGGTCTTATGGGATGATTATTTAAGACTAAGGGAACATGAGCAAAGGGGTATAAGGGAATGCTCTAGGAATAAAGAGACTAATATGACTAAAGCGAAGGGTATATAAGATAGTTTATAAGTTTGCAAAAAGTAGTTTGTAGCCAAATAACGAAATGCCTTAAATACCAAATGAGAATTTGTCAGTGGAGAAGAATCAATGTTCTTTGAGAAGTGATTGATTTAGAAATTTAGGGTAACTCATATCATGATCAGACTTAGTTTAAGAGATTACATAGGCAGAAGACAATTAGAGGAAAGGGGAAGCTAAAGGTAGGAATGCCGGTAAAGAAATTAGAGCAATGGTTGAATTAAGAGGTAACGGGGCTTGAATGTGATCAAAATCTCAAAAGAAGAGTGTATTTCTTAATTTGTTTCATCTGTAAGTAGAGCCTGTGACAAGAGAGTAAAGATGATATAATTATTAGAGGAACACCTACAGTTGTAAGAGATAAAGACCAGAGAATGAACTTAGAGAAATGCATATATTCAAAGAACTGAAAAGGTCACTTAAGAAGATTAAAAAGAGTAGGCTAGAAATGTAAGGGGAAATCTAGGAGACTGTAATTCCTGAAACCCGGGGAAGATAGATTTGATGAAAGAATGAACTGTTTAGGGGTTCCTGTCATGGCTCAGTGGAAATGAATCTGACTAGCATCCGTGAGGACACAGGTTCAATCCCTGGCCTCTCTCAGTGGATTAAGGCTCCGGTGTTGCCATGAGCTGTGGCATAGGTCACAAATGTGGCTCGGATTTGATGTTGCTGGAGTAGGCCAGCAGCTACAGCTCCAATTCATCTCTTAGCCTGGAAACCTCCATGTGCTGCAGATGTGGCCCTAAAAAAAGGGGGGGGGGGAATGAACAGTTTAACACTACAAACTGGGTATCTCTGGTGACTCAGATGGTTAAGAATCCATCATTGTCACTCCTATGGCTCAGGTCACTACTGTGGTGAGAGTTCAATCCCTGGCCTGGGAACCTCGCCATGCCATGGGTGCTGTGATAAACAAGACAACAACAACAAAAAAAACCCGAAAAACTACAAAGAAGTTAAGCAAGCTGTGATAGAGTCCGAAAAAAAATGGTCCTCTTCTCCATCCGTCTCTATATCCACAGCCTTTGTAAAGTAACTGCCTCCTGTTCCTTGCTTTGGCCAATGGACTACAAATGAACTGAAAATGTTTTTGTGTACAGGACTCAAGAGATCACGCACACTTCCATACTTTATTGAATTCTGCTGTCTCCACATGAACAAGGTTAAGCTAGGAAGCTGGTATAAACTGATTGCTTCTGTTACCCTAGCCAACAAGGAGTCAATTATCTTCAACTAGTCAGTTTCCAAAGAGTCTGTCAGCTGATCACATAGATATGAACAAGCCCTGTATAGGACAACTCAGCCAGGCCCAGATCAGCAGAACCACCACCAAGTACACCTGTGGTCAACAATTAATGGTTAAATAATTATGTCTTGGGGGTAAGCTATTAGATTATAAATTATTGAGGAGTTACAAGGAATTTGGCAACAAATATTTTAAATATTTTATCTTTTTTTTGTCGTTTTAGTGCTGTACCTGCAGCATATGGAGGTCCCAGTCTAGGGCTTGAATCGGAGTTGTAGCCACTGACCTTGGGATCCAAGCCATGTCTGTGGCCCACTGAGCATGGCCGGGGATCGAACCTATGTCCTCATGGATGCTAGTCAGATTCGTTTTCCTCTGGGCCACTACAGGAACTCCAAAACAAGTGTCTTTTTAAAGAGAAAAATAGAGCTGGAAAATTTGTCGAGGGCATTATTATTTTTATTGTACATACATAGAATGGATTTGACTTTGTTTTGGGAGAGATGAGAATAATCTAAAGGAAAGTGAGATGAATAGACACATGGCATAAGATATAATTGAGGCAACACATTTTTGGGAGTGGATGTATTCAAATGCACATATGATTAGAATAGTCTGATAAAAGAATAGATTAAATTTGTCTTGAGGAAGGTTTAAGAGAAAAGGACAGGTGATGATAACAGATAAAGAGTATAGATGATACAAGGAGTTACCATTATGGCTCAGTGGTAATGAACCTGACTAGAACACATGAGGATGTGAGATCGATCCCTAAGGATCTGGCATTGCCATGAGCTGTAGCTCATAGACATGGCTGAGATCCTGTGTTGCTGTGGCTGCAGGTGCAGGCCAGCAGCTACAGCTCTGATTTGACCCCTTGCCTGGGAACTTCCAAATGCTGCTGGTGAGGCCCTAAAAAGACAAAAAAAAAAAAAAAGAAAGAAAGAAAAGAAAGAAAGAAAGGAAGGAAGGAAGGAAGGAAGGAAGGAAGAAAGAAGAGAAGAGATGATACAGATAAGAAATAAAGTTGGGGAGAGGTAGATTGAATGAGGTTGTATTTTTTTCATTGAAGCAGTAAAACCACTGGCTGAAGTAAGTTAAGCTGATTTTCTGTTCTAAAAGTAGAGAAACGTTTCAAACTTTAAAGAAAGATATTTAAGATATAGTCAATTGGGAGAAAACTTAAAAGATGGCAGTGATTCTGAGAGCCCATGTGAGTCTGGATATCAAGAAAAAGTGCAGAAATCATGTTGGACGTGAGGAGGGAAAACATGCAAGAGACCATTCTGAAAGATAACTTAAAGATGCACAAGAGAGCTTTTCGTTTCTCAAGTGGGATTTCATGAAGTAGTCTTCTGATGATTTCTTTCTATTTGTTGTCTATCTTGAATTAATCCTATTAGGATTGTAAAATTAATATAGATCATGTATGTGCCAATTTGAAAATTTCATAATTTTGTAGTCTTGTTGTTGTGTGTAGAGTAAAAGGAAGGGACAAACAGGAGACTTGGCAACCAGCACACAGTGCTGGGAGAGAAATTTAAAATATTAATAGGTCCATTATTTACAGGAGAGCATGCCCCCTCTTTGTTTACTAGGATTGTGAAGTTGAAGACAAAGAGGTCTTGTGTGGAGGTAGCAAACTATCTCTGTATCTCTAGCATGTTGATCAGAGAAGAATGTTGATAAAAGCAAAGAATTAAGTACATTTATGCAAGAAGGAAAGATTGAATTTTTACAGCAGTCTCTCAGGATTTCCTTTCCTTAAACTTCAGTCAGAAAAATCAATTGGATTCAATATCTTTAGTTATAGCATAGTAACATCAACTCAGAATTGTTGAGAAAATCAAAAGAGGTGAGTGCACATGAAAGTGCATTGAAAATCTAAAACCTGATACAAATGAAAAGGATTTGCTAAAGCTATCAGCAATGATATTTAAGATAACTTTTATTAAAATTGATTTTTAAATGGTGCAAGGAATGAGCCCTATCATATTGCTTAAAAATAACTGATTTTGTCTCAAAATGATCAAAGCAAATAATCTACAACATTTGTCATAAGAAATTAAAATAATACCCTGAGTGTTACATGTTATAAAATTTAGGGATATACTATTTCATTGTATGTATTCAACATTCACTAAAGAAACATATCTAAATCCACCAGCCCTATATCTCTTGCTGCTTCTGTCATGCAATGTTTATATCAACTATTTTTCTTATCATTTTTATACCACTTTCAAGACCTTCATGATGAGGATAATTTGCTCTTTTGGTCTACATGGACATCAATAAAACATAAAACCAGTGACACATAATTTTGAGCATTGATATGTTCCCCCTGCTGTCTTAAACAGGGCAAGAAACAGCATATTTCACTCTGCTTTCTATTTTATCATTATGAAGATCAGGTGTCAAACACATATATGAGATGAGAAATTTAAAAGTAATCTATTCTTGTATTAATAAAAGTAACAGTCATTCACTTTTTTTTTGTCTTTTTGCCTTTTTATGTAGAGCCGCACCTGCGGCATACGGAGATTCCCAGGCTAGGGGTCTAATAGGAGCTGTAGCTGCTGGCCTTCACCACAGCCACAACAACGCGGGATCCAAGCTGCGTCTGCAACCTACACCACAGCTCACGGCAACGCCAGATCCTTAACCCACTGAGCGAGGCCAGGGATTGAACCCGCAACCTCATGGTTCTTAGTCGGATTCTTTAACCACTGAGCCACGAAGGGAACTACAATAGTCATTCACTTTTGAAATGTCTGTTTAGTACCTGCTCTGTGACAGGCACTGTTCTCAGTCATTACGTTCAAAAGAGTACAAAGAATAGAAGGGAAATAAATAATAAATAATTTTTTATGGCCACACCACAGCATATGGAAATTCATAGGCCAGGGACTGAATCCAAGCCACAACTGAGACCTATGCCACAGCTGTGGCAATGCTGGATCCTTTAACTCAAAGTGCCAGGCCAGGGATCTCACCCACGCCTCTGCAGGGACCCAAGCCTCTACAGTCAGATTCTTAACCCACTGCAGAAGCTCCTAAATATCTTTTTAATACAAAACTATCATTTTTCATTTAACAAAATTTACTTTCAAGTTTTTTTAGATTAGTCGGAAGGATAAGATGAAAAAAGATTTTGAGCTCTTATAGATTTCATGCACAAAGCTCTCTTCCCCAATTTAATTCTCCTCATCTGTATATCTTCTCACTAACTTATTTAATTTAAAAGTGAATATTCCGTGCAATGTGCAAAGCATAGTCTCTTCAGTAATAGTGCTGGGAAAGCTATATAGCCATGTACAGAAGAATGAAATTGAACTTTTATACCACATACAAAAATTGATTCAAAGTGGTTTAAAGACTTAAATGTAAGACCTAAAGCCACTAAACGCCTAGAAAGAAATAGAGAAAGAAAGCTTCTTGCCATTGTCCTTCACAATGGTTTTTTGGATATGACACCAAAAGCATGGGCAACAAAAGCAAAAATAGACAGGTAAGATACAGCAAATGAAAAGTTTCTGCCCAGCAAAGGAAACCATTAATAAAATGAAAAGGCAACCCATTGACTGAAGGAAAATATTTGCAAACCCTATATCTTATTAAAGGCCAGTAGTGACCTGCTGTATAGCATAGGGAGCTCTACCCAATATTCTATGATAATCTATATGGGAAAATAATCTGAAAAAGAATGGTTCACTTTGTTGTATATCAGGAATTATCACGACATTGTAAATCAACTGTACTTCAACAAAACTTTGAAAAATGAAAAAAGGGCTAATATCCATAAGGAAATCCTACAACTCAATAACAATCAATCAATCAATAAAATAATCTAATTAAAAAATGAACAAGTGTGGTGTAGATGGCAGACTCTGCTCAGATCTGGTGGTGTTGTGGCTATGGTGCAGGCCGGCAGCTGTAGCTCTGATTAGACCCCTACCCTGGGAACCTGCATATGCCACGGGTGCAGCCCTAAAAAAGACCAAAGATCCCCTCCCAAAAAAATGAGCAAAGAACTTGAATAAACATTACTCTAAATAAGATCTAAAAGTGATCAGTATGTATATGAAAAAGTCATCAATGTCTTTATTCTCAGAGAAATGCTAACCCAAGCCACAATGAGATATCATCTCACACCTGCTAGGACAGTTATTAGTTAAAAGTAAACAAAAAAAATAATAAAAGATAACAAGTGTTGAGGAGGATGTGGAGAATAGGAAACCCTTGTATACTATTGGTAGGAATGCAAATGGTTCACTGTGAAAAACAGTATGGAAGTTCCTCACAAAATTAAAGATAGAACTGCCATAGGATTCAGCAATCCCACTTTGGATATATATGCAAAAGAATTGAAATCATGATGTTAAAGACATACCTGAACTCCCATGTTCATTGCAACATTATATGGAAGCAACCTAAATGTACATTGATGACTGAGTAGATAAAGAAAATTTCATATATGTATATGAAGTATTATTCAGCCTTATCAAAGAGGGGAATCCTGTCACCTGTGACCACATGGATGAACCAGGAGAATTTATCCCCCATGAAATAAGCCGGACACGGAAGGACAAATACCACATGGTATCACTTATATGAGGAATCTAAGAGTTAAACTCATAGAAGTAATGAATGGAATGCTGGTTGCCAGGGCCTGGGAGGAAAAAGACATAGGGAAGTATTAGCCAAAGACTAAGTTTCAGTTATACAAGATGAGTAAGCCCTAGAGATCTACAGTACAGCATACTGCCTGTAGTTAAGAGTACTGTGTTGTATACTTAAAATTTTGCTAAGAGGGTAGATCCTATGTTAAGTGTTCTCATCCCACACAAAAATAATGATGTCAGTAGGAAACTTTTGAAGATGAAGAATATGTTTATGGCGTGGCTTATATATACTTATCTCTAAGCTTATCAAGTTGGGTACATTAAATATGTTCAGCTTTGTGTTTGTCCATCGTACCTCAATAAAGTAGTTTAAAAAATAAGGTCTCGCTCTTAGAATCTTCCCTGAAGTAAATGAACATGCATTTTGAAAGGTGACATTATATAAGGGTATGTCAGGTTTTCATTTGATCGTGAATTCTCAAAGGCAAGAATAGTGTCTTAAGAGTTCCTGTCATGACTCAGAGGAAATGGATCTAACTAGTAACCATGAGGATGCAAGTTCGATCCCTGGCCTCATTCAGTGAGTTAAGGATCCGGCATTGCTGTGGCTGTGGTGTAGGTTCCCAACCCCTTGCCTGGGAACATCCATATGCTGTGGGTCGGCCCTAAAAAGAAAAAAATAAATAGTGTCTTATCCATCTTGTATCCCTAATAAAAACCTAGGTTATTATAGGTAATAAAGGATTAGTTTAACTTTTGGGAAAAAAAAACAAAAGATGCTCAAACTGAATGGAAGCAGATTACTTTTCTCTTCCAAAAATGTACTTTGAAAGAAAAGAAATGAATTTTCCTAGAGATGCATCTAATTGTTTGGCAATAATTTGTGGTCCTTCAAAAATAGGACTAATTATCATCATGTAGGCAGGAATTCTTAGGTGACAATTTGTAATTTTTAGTAGCTTTTTACTTGCAGCATTTTAAAGTTGCTGCAGCGGGAGGTAAAGCACAAAACCATGTTTATTTGACTAGAAATATTTAAAATGCTATTTTGTGGAATCGCTGAAGTTGAGTGCAAGAGAAGTTAATGTATCTTTCCTCTTTTATACATTACCTAAACTTCTTATGTATTCCACATAATGATAATTTGGAATTTGGTTCTGTAAATATCTCTTAAATGTATAGTGTCTTAAACTGGTAATAGCTTATAGATATAATCTACTACATTGGCAAGTATAGTAGCCCATGGCCAGAGATAATTGTTGAATATTTGAGTAGTTTGACGTGAGTTGTGCTGTCAGTGTGAAATACACACTGGGTTTAACACACTTAGTCAGAAAAGATTAAAATATTACATTAATAATTTTATATTAATCATTTCAGAATTACAACACTTGATTTATTGGGCTAAACAAAATATGTTAATAAAAATATTTTATCTGTTTACTTTCATAATGTGGCTTCAAGGAAAGTTAAAAGCACATATGTGGCTTGACATTTCTATTGAACAGTACTGTTTGATAAGTACAGAATACAGTGCAATTATTTTTTCCACTGTATAACATCATCTTCTATTACTGGAGCCTTTGATTATAATGATTTTTATATCACACAGCTTAGGTTTGTATTCAATTTCTCATTTACTAAAGCCATAAGCTCCATTTTAAGAGAGCTGCTGGTAAGCAGTTCAACACTGTCTTGCGGTTTATTTTATATACCAAAAATGTATATATCCCATTTACTTGCAAAAAGATTTTCCCAAAGCTTACCATAAACTATATTTAAACTCAGCAGTTACAAATAAAATTAAATAAAAACAAAACAAGATAGAGGAAGAATAGGTGTCATTCTAAAGTAAAATGTTTACTGTACTTGATTAGTCTTTTAGAGCAAACTTTATTACAAAAGGAAAAGAAAGACATTATTATTGTTTTCTTGGCCATATAGTAGAGTAAAACTGAAATTTAGAACCGACCATTATTAGTAACTGAACTTTTTATTAGGTAACCTCTAAAGCTTTTTGAATGGTGAAAATAAAATAAAGTTAAAAGGCCTTGAACTCCCCGTGAAGTGTGGAAAATCGGAACACCTTAAGAATCTATTGCTCCTTTATCTAATTATATCACTGATGACTGCTTAACATGGCCTCAATGTACACTCGCATCTTTGTCTGAAATAACGGTAACATGTACAGCAGCAGCAAGGGCTCTTGTCATCAAATTCCATAGAGTATTTAAAAAACTAATGGTGAAAAGTTTCAGCCATACTATGAAGGATCAAAAAATTATAGGGGTATGGAGTTCCTGTTGTGGCTCAGTGGTTAACGAATCGTGGTTAGGAACCATGAGGTTGTAGGTTCAATCTCTGGCCTCTCTCAGTGGGTTAAGGATCCGGCATTGCTGTGAGCTGTGGTGTAGGTTGCAGACACGACTTGGATCTCGCGTTATTGTGGCTGTGGCATAGGCTGATGGCCACAGCTCTGATTAGACCCCTAGCCTGGGAACCTCCATATGCCATAGGTGCTGCCCTAGAAAAGGCAAAAAGACCAAAAGAAAAAAAAAAATTGTAGGGCTTGATTTAACAGAAACGTAGCTTGAGGTCAAATAAAAGTTGTCCAGTACAAATGAAAAATATTTTAGCACTTTAAAGGGAAACCTGAACAATCTTGAAATGGATCACATATGAAAAATTTCTTTTAATTGCATTCTGGTTTTAGTCACATCTGAAAGAGAGAGAGACAATGAAAGTGAGCAAAGGGTAGTAAGGATGTAGTAGAAATGAGAAGTAGGAGAGCCAGTGAGGGCCAGAACTTCCTTGTGAACTCTGAAAAGAAGTTGGATTTTGCTCTAAATGTGATACTAAGCCACTGACTTGAAACACTGAAAATGCAGATCTATTTACATTTTAAATCATCAGTCTGATTAATCTGGGGGCCAAAAGAGAAACCAAGATAATGCCTTTTTGAAAACAGACATGAAGATGTGTTATAAAAACATGATTATAAGTGTTTGAAGCTCTGGAAATAGAGCAGGGCTGGATATATAAATGTGGGTATCATTCTATACAAAGTAGAAGAAATATGGGAGTAAATATAGATAGAAAAGACAAGGGGGTCTGAACTCCTAAATTTTTAGATTTCACCTAGACATGCTGAAGCCAGAAAAGAAACCTTAGAAGGAACAACTTCTGGGCTAGAAGTTGTTCTTCTGGGCTAGTATGATACTTCATGGATACCAAAGAGCCTATGACAAGGATGGAGGATTGATTACCAAGTATGCCAAATACTGTGAATAGGCTGAGTTAGAGGAGAACACAGAAGGAGCTGTAAGATGCAACATCACTGAAGCCATGGTTGACATTGACAAGAGTGGTTTCAGTGGTACAGCTTAAGGAGAGATTGGAAGGTGAGAAAGTGGTTTGTACATGAACAATTATTAACTTTTTCAAGACTTTTCTATTTAAAGGAGCAGCATTATAATAACAACAAAACAAAATGATAACTGAGCCAATAGAGGATTAGAAATTTTTATTTTTTTTAATTATGGGAATGATGCAATAAAAGGGAAGGACTAATATTCATGGAACAGATGAACAAGGGACCAATGTCCTCCAAAAGAGGAGACAGAGGCAAGAGGATGGAAATCTGTCCTTAGAAGAGGGTAGGGACACTTCATTCTTTGTCATAAGAAAGAAAGCAGATAGTAAGTGAAGAGATACAGGCAGAAGAGCATATTTATTGGGGAGCTCTAACGGCATTATTTCTTTTTCTCTCTTCTCAACAAAGTGTGAAGTAAGGTCATCAGCTGAGATGGAGGGAAAGGGTTTATCTTATTACAAAAAGAACTATCTCTGGCTATTATAAAGAGAAACTATATAAACCAGTTTTCAAGGTCACATGCTACTTTTTCTCTTCAAGTAAACCCGCTGCTGTCTATGTGATTCTAAATGATTGGAAGATTATCTACAACCCAGATGCTTGATAAATCTATGTCAGTTCTTACACTGCATGGTTTATGAGTGAGTTGTGGAGGCTGGAGTACATTGTCACGTCACTCATATTTTCTTTATTTTTTGAGTCAATGGTACTTGGAGAAAATCCAGAGCATAGCCAAGAGATTATTGATGCAAAGGCAGGCAGAGAATTAAAAGAAGTTCACATTTATGTTTCCCCGAAACAATATTTATGTAGAAATTGAACATAGATTTTATTTTTTTCATAGCCATAAAAGATATATAAGCATGTCACAACTAGAGAAGGCCAGATAAACACATCTAATTTCCTAAGAGCTGCAGAAAATCTGATATCGAAGACAAACATGAAGATTAGTACTTGAATTGTGATTATCATGTGTTATTGAAATTTATTTTTAGGATAGTCCCATTTTGTGTGACAATTTCAGGCTGAACTGTAACCTATGAATTAGAGTGGTCTTTCTCCACCTATGGGAACTTAAGGTAGAATGGGAGCTCTTGAGGATACTGATGAACATTTAAACATTAGTGGATACAAGGATAATCAACAAATACTACTTTAGAAACACAAAACCCCTAATTTTTTTATCTTTTGGCAGTAGTTCATATTGTTTGGGTTAATTAGTATTGTAAATCCATTCTTTATTATTTATTAGATAAAATCTTTAGATGTATTTTTAAACAATTCCTTTGTAATTCTACTCACTTTTAATGTTGAGGGCTTTCTTAAAATGTACTTCTATAATAAATTTATAAAATGTTCAAGTTGGAGACCTATAAGACAATTGACCCCTGAAAATCAATGACAGCTTCTATGTACAACATGATAAATCTTAGGCTCTAGAGTCAGGCAATCCTGAATTACTGTTCCGCCATCTCCCCTGAGTTGTATGTCCTTGAGTAAATCACTTAACCTCTAAATTTTCTCATGTGTAAAGTGTGGAAAATAATCGTATTGCTGCAGTTGTTGTAAGATAAATTGAGGTGAATGTTAAACATGTCTGCAAAGTGTTAAACACATGTGTGCAATGGCAGTGATGGCAATAGCATATGAGGAAAGCAACCTAAGTGGATGTTTCTTCACGGAGAGGGTGGTTCCTAGATATTTAATTTTTTTATCCCTCTTGTTGAACTTTTCTTTTTTAATTATAAAAAGGCAAATTCATTGTTGGTTCATATAATTTGCATTTTATTTCCTAATATAAATGCATAAAATTATACGTTTAATACACTGTATGTAGAAGATCAGAACCAATATCGTAAAATATATACCTATGAACTCATCACCCAATTTAACAGCTGAAATAAAAGAAACGGTTTAATCAACTAGTTCGTTATCTCATCCTCCTGGTGCATAATCCAGGGATAATTGTTATTTTGAAGTTTGGATTTATCCTTTTTTCTTTTAAAAAATATACTTTCATCCTATATAAAAGTATTCCTAAATATATTTTATTTTGTTTTTTTGCTTATGCAGTTTCTGTTGACAATATTTTGATTAATATATTCCTAAAATGTATTTGCGTGTATTTTTTTTTGTTTTTATGGCTATAAAGTATCCCATTATACAAATGTAATGAAATTTTGTTCAGCCTTTTTTGAGGATTATTTGAATTGTTTCCAATTGTTTTGCTATTAGGGACTGTGCTATATCTTGTACATTGAAAATTATTGCAGGTATACCTCTAGAAAAAAGAATTGCAAGGTCTTTTTTTTCAATTTTACAAGATTCTATTACATTGTGTTTCAAAGTGGTTGCACCAATTATGTTTGAACAAGTGTTATATAAGATTACTTGGTGGTCCATATACTTACCTTCAACTTTAAAAAAAAAATTCCTCTATCACTGATTTTACCATTCTATTGTATACATTATTATTTATCTATTAATATATCGTTTATATTTTATTATTTATTAATATATATATTATATCCATCAAGTCATCTTTTTTTTTTGGCTGCACCCACAGCGGATGGAAGTTCCTGGACCTGGGATTGAATAGCGCCGCAGCTATGACCTACACCACAGCTGCATCTTATTTCTGATGCATTCAAAACAAATTGAGGGTATCAGTATCCTTTAACACAAAACACTTCAGCTTGCATATTATGAACTAGAGTTCAATATTTGTTTTGGTAAAATGTACATACAGTGAAGTGCACAAACCTTATGAGTACCATTTCATGAGTATGGACATATGCATACATCTGTTGTATCACACAAATGGCTGTGAAATTATAGGAGAACATTGTCATCATGACAGAAAGTTCTTTCATGCCTCCTCCCAGACAACTTCTGCCTTCTTTCAGGAAGCAGTAATTGTGACTTTTTTCCATCACATATTTCTTTCTAGAGAAATGGCATCTTTCACATGTGGCTCTTTGGGGGTCATTTGAGTTTTTTCACGTAAAGTTCAGATCTTATTTGTCAAGATCTGAGAAAAAACTCTGTTAGAATTTTGACTTTTAGTAAGTGAGTATATATAAATTTGGAGGTCTTGTTGTCCATAAGAGTGTTGTATCTCTCCAAGTATTTGAATCTTCAGTGTATTTCAATGAAAATTTAGGTTTTTTCTATACACCTTTTACATATCTTTTATTAAACATTCCCTAAGCAGTTTATATTTGATAACTATTATAAATGATAGATAATGATTATAGTGAAAATGATGATTGTAATGATTATTTTATTCTTTGTTTCTTCCTGACATACTGAATTTTATTGCCACTGAACATATATTCAGATACAGTGTTACACTCTTATTTTCTGTAACACGTTTTATAGATTTTTTGATGATTTTGAATAATAATAATAGTATCTATGAATAGTAATTATTTTATGTTAACTCTAATAATTTTATTTATTTTCCTTTCTTCACTTTGCTAACAAGGAACTGTTAGCAAAATGGGTACTGAGCTAAATGGGAGCAATGAATGAATTTCCTTATCATGTTCTTGATTTTAAAATGTGTGCTTTTAGGAAGATACACTTTTTCCAAGTTTTTACCTCCCCTTTTATATTTTGTGAAGGTTTTATAATAACTTGTATATTGTTTTTTTCATTTTTCCATAAAGATTGAGATGATCATAAAAATCCTCCTTTAATTTGTTAAGAAGCTGAAATACTTATCAGTGTTGAAATACTATTGCATGACTGAATTAACTTGGACAAA
Source organism: Catagonus wagneri (assembly GCA_004024745.2). Lineage (NCBI taxonomy): Eukaryota > Metazoa > Chordata > Mammalia > Artiodactyla > Tayassuidae > Catagonus > Catagonus wagneri. Next base: position 6,250,349 of record PVHT021183526.1, on the reverse strand, counting down.
TCATTGTGTACTATCTTTTCTGTGTAATCCTGAATATAGCTCTCTAAAATCTTGTTTATGACTTTTGAATCTATGCTCGTGATTGAGGTAGCATGTTGTCTTCTGCTACCTAAAAAGAATTGATTACTATACATTAAAATCTACTTTCCCTCTCACATTTCCTTCATATCTTTTAAGCCGCTCCTCTAATTTTAACTGAATTATATTCGACAGGGCTTCAGAGTATGTTAAATACGCCCTCAGTTTCATCAATTTAACCAATTGTAATGGGTTCAAATTCTCTCTTTCCTCCAGAAATGGCATTTTGTGGGCAGAGACTTAGAAAAATATAAAAGCAAATTTTTATTATTTATTGAGAAGTTCTAGCAAACATAGTATATGATCCATATGACACTGAATGACTCCAGAGAAAAAAGCAATTTGACCCCCTAGGTAGTCTCAAAATAGGCACAGTTTGATCCAAGTCTGCTTAAATCTACATGACAAGCAAACAACCCTTTTCCCATAATTTAGAATGTTTATACATCCATTTTTCTGGTGTTTTATTTTTGTTCTGGAGTCTGAAGCAAATAGGACAGCTAAGATGCATTCTGGTCTTTTTATTCATATCTTTGTCCCATTACAACTGCTTTGTTTGTGCACGTCTTCCTTTTCACACATTTAATACAATTTTCAATTGTGCTGTTAGTTGAAAAAAAGGAGTGCTAGAAAGAATTCCCCTGAATGAATCCTTTCCATTACTATTAGAGAAGAATAGTTTACATCCCCTTAACGAATTATTTTTTACTCTTTCCTCCACTGCATTATTTTCTTTCACTAAGAATATTTGGAGGGTAGTAAAATAGAACTATCTACATATATTTGCAAACTAATAAGTATAAATACTCTTTTTTATTAATCTTGTATTTCTGTGGTAGTGTCGACTGAAATAGGAAGCCATATCTTTTTTGAAAAGAAAGAGGACATTATTTCAGAAAATCTCTCTCAGTATTATAAAAGCATAAATGGAATCCAGAATTTCCATTTTTAGCAGAGGTCAACTAAAAATTGATGATAGTTAATAATAACCACTAAAATTAACCTTAATATATGTATTTTTATCTGTATCCATATAATAATAAAATATTTTAGTGATTGTTTTCATTGTTAGTTGTCCTCCTTCTTTCGTATTTTGGTAGCGTTGTTTCAGCATTACTGTATAATATATACATGTCTGTGCCATTGTATTTTTCTTTGTTCTTTTTTTCCCTTGTGAAATTTTGCTGTCTCTACCCCAAAAAAAGAATAAAATTGAGGATAAAGTCTTGTCCTATTTTACTGTCTTCCAAATTCCTTCAAAAAACACTTTATATGTGTGGCTTAAATCAGGGTTTACAATATGTGAATTCAGTATATTTTTATCTATCTGTTATGGAAATTGAATTTGGTAATCACTGAAATGTATTTACTGCAGCATATGCCAGGCACTGTATTAGATATTTGGAGTGTTGCTACCAATAAACCATTCAGGAGCTACTATGTTGGTGAAATATTTGTATTAGTTTTCCATTGCTGCTATTTCCAAAGACTTGGTGTCTTAAAACAGCACATTTTTGGGAGTTCCCCTCATAGCTCAGTAGAAACGAATCCAACTAGGAACCATGAGGTTGCAGGTTCCATCGCTGTCCTCACTCAGTGGGTTAAGGATCCGGTATTGCTGTGAGCTGTGGTGTAGTTGTGGTATAGCTGTGGTGTAGTTCACAGTCTTGGCTCCAATCCTGCGTTACTGTGGCTATGGCTGTGATGTCTCCAGCAGATGTAGCTCTGACTTGACCCCTATCCTGGGAACCTCAAGAAGCAAAAAAAAAAAAATTTCTTGTTAACCTTAGCATTGTGTTAAAACTTCTAGCTTTACCTTAGAAATATGAACTCTCTCAAGGGCTTAAATCAAGGGGTAGCAGGGATATGTTTTTTCTCAGGGATCTGGGGGAGTATCTGTTTCCTTTACTTTTCCAGCATTTAGAGGCAGCCAATTTCTTGATTCAGGTGTCCTTCCACCTTCAAAGCCAGCAAAGCCAATAACCAGTGGACTTTTCTCATACTGTATCACTCTGGTATTGATTCTCCTGCTTCCCTTTTTCACTTATAAGAACGCTTATGTTTACATTGGGCCAGGATAATCTCCTTATCTGTTATTCAAGACAGTCTCCTTATTTTAAGGTCATTTTATTATTAACCTTAATTCCAAATGCAACCTTAATTCCCCCTTGCCATGTAACATAACCTATTTACAGCTTCCAGAGAGTGAAGTAAGCACATCTTAGGGGGCCTATATTCTGCCTGCCATAGTACTCTGTAAGTCTAAGAACCATGCCAAGTTTCAGACCTCTAAAATAAAGAACTGAAAGTTTCATCTGTAAAATTTGGATCTAAAACATTTTTTTTCACTATCCATTACATATAAGTGCTGCAAAACTTTGTGGTTGATTTATTCGGATAATTATCCTTAGTTCTCCAGTTGATTTTGCATAAGTTAAAACAACATAGATTTAAGCTCTTAACCAAACATAAGAGTTCCAGTTTTAGAACTGTATTAATTTTAGAAACAAAGGACAGTAAGGGATACTTATGAATATTAATTAAGTAGGTTCTAAAATAAGTTATAAGGAATAACATTTCAGAATCTTAAGGACTCAGTTTCTGTGTAAGACACAATAAAAATGACAGAATGTTTTCCCACTACTATTTTTTAAAAATTCCTTCTGACCTTATTTAATTTTTCAGGATCAAAAATGTATTACGTATTTGATTTGACTGTATAAAATTTTAGCTTGAGTTTTCCGGCTTCAACTCTATCAGGACCTCCTAACCTCACTAAATGGTTTTATTGAGTAAGCAGACATGATGGCCACTGTTTCATGTATAAACAAAAGCCATTTTTTGTCTTTCAAACTAGATTTAAAATTCACTCACCTGGTAGAAATAGAATTTGGAGTGAATACCATGGAATAATTAACATTATATTCATGTTGTGATAGAAATTACCATTTTCATTGATGCTGAGCCAAGATATAGGGTACAGCATAAATTCCTCAAAGATCTAGGTGTTCTATCCTCTTGTTTATTTGCAAGGTCTCAGAGTATATTTTGTTAACTCATTGGCTTGGGCAATGCATTTGATGAGGCCTGAATGCTGAATTGCCTAGGTCAATTATGAACTTTGCCTCCTGGTAAAGCAGAATTTAGATGTTGAGCATAAATTCATAGCAAGGGCAATCATAATAAAATTTCTTTTAATTGTTAAACATATAATGAAATTTTGGGACATCAATAGTTTGTATCCACCCCAGTGTTGTAATGGCTACAGTTTCCGATATGATAGTAAATTGATATTTGAATTTCTGAATGCATCCTGGTTCATAAAATTTTAGGCATCCTGTTTTAAATCAAATTACATAACTAACTACTGAACCCCAATCAGCTGTTACTATATAGATTTTATGTACTTAATGAACATCTTTTTTTCTGAGAAATAACTCCATTTCTCTGGTTTGGATGAGATATACTTGCTCATCAAATTAAACCTCCCATTTAGGTTGTTTAACCAACCTAAACTTTGCCAAGAGATTAAAAAAAGAATCCAAGATCTCTCTATATTTGGCATTAATATAATGAATGGGTTTTTTAAAATTTTTATCAATTATGACATTTTGTTTTGCTTAAAAGTTGATTTCTTTGGCTACTAAGGACTTAGAGAATGAAAAACTAAACTTGTATTTGAATCTTTTTAAGATTTTGGATTTTTTTTCCCCTTCCTTGGATACAAATAGAAAATAATAACACATCTTTCAAAATTGTAATGATTGAAAGAGATATGATTAACTTTCTAACATTGTATTGACACCAGAAAGATAATACCAGAATCTGGGTTCTTGTTCACGGTGGTCGAAGAATGAACTCTGTGAACACACAGGCAGCAAGCAAGCAAAGTTTTTATTAAAGGAAAACAAAAAGCTCCCAGGGCTGCTGGGAGAGGGGAGAAGAGCCCCCACTCTCTATTGTCCTATAGGGGTTTTTGTTCCTTAAAGGTGCAATGGTACCAATGTGGGGTCCAGAAAGATGTGGGGTTTTTTTTTTTTGTTTTTTTTCCATTGCTCAATTACCTATATCAGTCCTTGTCCAATAGGGGTTTTAGGATTAGAAATGTCCAGTAAGTTTTATGGTTTCTTTGTCCTTTCCTTTCATTCCTCTCATGTCTTTATCAGTTGAGGAGTGGGCTAGAGATTTACATTTCCTATGGTAAACAAAGTCTGTGGGGAATGTGCATATCCTATAATAAAACAAAGCCTGTGCAGGTGTTACTCCCTGGAGCCCTTCAGCCACAAACGTTAATCAATAGCCGTATCAAAAGAATGCATCAAAGCCCTTACTCCTACACTGACTACCTGAGTTAATATTCTGCCTCAGTATCTTGTTCATAGCAGATATGCAAGAACTCTTCTTTCCTTGTTCTTTTGTCAGGTCCCTCTGGGTTGTTTCTCTTGATCCTTTCCCACATGCAGCAAGGATTTGGGGGTGTGGCTGGTCTGTGGGGAATTATTCTGGCTGAGAAGTGCTGCACCAGCACTGACATAGCGCCAGCAGTCTCACAGCATAGGGATGGAGGCAGGCTCTCTAGGCAGAAGCCTTCTGCTCAAGACGGGAAGAGGCTCTGGGTCAAAATCAAACTCAAGTCACAGCAGTGTACAGCAAACTTTATTCATACCCTCAGAGCGAGAGAGAGCAGGCCATTCTGGAGTAGGAACTGGCATTTTACAAATTTATTAAAGCAAAAGTACATTTTCAGAGAGAGAAAGAGAGCACACATGCATGCACTCACAGGTGAAAAAGGGCCCGCCTCACTTTTACCATTGTTTTTTATATCCCTACACTGCAGACCTGAGTGAAGACCCAGTTTCCTACCTCAGTCTCCTACACTGTGTAAGGGCTGAGTGTTCTTTGATCTCTGTAAGGGTCATATTTGATCTTCTGATTGGTTTCAGGCAGGATACCTTATTTGCTTGGGGAACAGGGTATATAGAGGCAGGGTGAGAAATGGGCAACATTCCTTCCCAAGCAGTGAGCGGGCAGCCCAGGTTGCTCAAGGTGAAGGAAGGAGCATTGCAATGAACATGGCCAGAGCCTTTGGAGTTTAATCTCCTTGAAGGGGACTTGAAGTCTATAAGATTTTACCCCCTCTTTTTCTTGAGGTCCAAGTCTTTGGCCCCTTTGAATACGCTGGCTCGTGTCTAACTACCTGCCTATTGCCTTCTATGGTGTCTGGGAACCCAGATCATACAGGAAAAGGGCTGATGACCCCTCTAGTTGCTTCCTCCTATATGTGGGCATTGTAGGGCTCTGGGTTCCCTCTGCCTGCTCTGTCAGGGCATTCCTGAAAAGAGAGGTGTAGCTCCATGAAATGGCTTGTTCCAGTATGGCCCAGATGTTGATTGGTCAATATCCTCATTGAATTATCATTTTGAGACTTCTTTGTTGTATTCCAGAAGAAACAAACTTAACCAGCAGCTTAAAAGTCTAGGCTGAAGATCAGTAAGGGAATTACTATAAAGTAATGAAGCCACTTAGTGCAGTTACGTATTTAATGTAGGTGTAACAGACCCAGTCGGATATAATTGAAGAAGTAACAGCTTGAATGTTAATAGACAAAAGAACTCTGTTTTTAGAACAGGCCTTAAACACAGTCTGGACCTGGCACTTTGGGGAGACTTGTAGCCAGGTTATTAGTTGCCTAGTTTTATCTAAGTAGGTTTTAACTGTTAATATGATATTACCATATGAATAACAAGAGCTATTAGTCGTTGTATGTTATTATGTTTCTATTGTTACAAGAGGGGACCTTGAAAAAATAAGGTAACAACTCACTGCTGCCAGCCAATGTTGTTTTGAGAATGGCTGGTCATGTCAAGTGTGAATAAACCTTAAGTTCTTAGAAATACAAGCATTTTTCTAAAATTACTCCCAAAATTTGATCTGGTATTATCTTGGATGTCTGAATCACAGCTATTACATTTTATCTTTTAATTTTATTTTTCTTCTAAATGTCTAAAGCATATATCACTGTTAATGATTTTAGTATGTTCCTAGATATGAGAAGATGCAAGAATTTGGGCTCATAAAAATCCCACCTGAAAATATCTAACTATCTGAAGCCCTGTTCCTTCAGTTTTTCCAGAGCACAGACTGTTTCATTCCTAATCTCCACCCTGAACTCCTTTCAGGGAATGTTAAGGGTCAGCAGCTGTGGTAATTCATGATTTAGTCCATGTAGAGGCAGATGACAATGTCAATCTCCAGGTCACAGGGCTCCCCTATCATCATAATTTTGGCTATAATTTTGGGAATCATTACATGGCCATTTCATCCCACAGTGCTAGGAATGATCATTCCCAGGTCTGGCAAAGATTTCATTGATAGGACATTCAGTGATCTATTACTGGACTAGGAGTTGTTAAAGTAGCCAAAAGTCTCTGGACCACCTGTCTTACTAGTCTATTATGGTCCAGGAAATTATTCCATCTTGTTGCATTTTCTCATATCTAGAGTTATGCTGATTTCATATGGAACTGTATATTATTTCAGATACTCAGGTATACATTTGGCAATGTAAGAAATAACAATTTTGTTAAAACAATGAATAGAAAATAATATAGTTGTTAGTAAAACTTATACATAGGGATTTAAGGGTTTTACCAGATTCAGCCTAATATACCCCAGTTCACCTGGCTTTATCTGTTCCTTGTCTTTAAGGGAAATTATTTACTGGCTTAGTCCATAGTAATATTAATAGAGGCCTGGACAGAATTATATTTTTCTTAGAATAAATTACCAAACAGCTGACCAATAAAGGCCATGGAGGTAAGAAACACACCAAAGTAAATCCGGAGTATAGCTGTAGGTAACTAACAGTTAGATTGATTTTTAACATTCACATTTGATTTATGTGTAAAATGAAAAGAAACCAAGAAGAAAAGTAACCATACAGTCAGGTCTGGCAATCTTGGGACAGCTGTCTATTTCTGAGATAGTCTTCTTTTGTCCTGGCATTTTTTTTCTTTTTATTATATGACCTTACTTTAAGGTGAGTTTGAAGTTAGTAGTTCTCTCTCTGTCCATAGACCAGTTCAAAGCAAGGCCCTTCTTAAGAGAGAAATATAAATTTAGATAATTTTTCAATTTCTCTGTGCATGCGGCACTTAAGAATACCCAGAAAGAAACATATTATCTAAGTTGGAGACAGCCTTTCAAATGATACCTTCTCTGGTACATATAACCCCGATTATTTTAGGGGTGTCTGATACTCACCCAAACAAACATTATAGCAATCAGCTTCAAAAACACACTTAGAATTAAAAAAAAAAAAAAAAAACGATTCAATTTTATAGTAATGTAACATAGTAGCAAAGAATTATTCAGGGGTAAGTTTTAGACAGTAAACACTAAACTCAGTAGCCTTAGGAAAAAAAATGTATTTATGGTCAGGGTCAGAGCAGGTATTATTTACATTTCAGGAGACCTTTTTTTATTTACCTAATAAGGTTTCAGAACCCAGAGGTCTCCAAATTTTGGAGGGATGAAGCAGAGAAAAAATGAAAATGTTTCAGTTTTACCCAGAGGTGTAAATTACCAAATTGCTGTAGTTCATTAAGCAACTTGAAGCAAAAGACTTTTTATATCTAAAAAATAAAGATCAAAAGCCAGTGATATTTCAAACAAAAGTTATAAAGATTATAATCATACCTAGCAGTTATTATCCCATGTAATTAATTTTGTTCTGTACCAGTTCAGTTTTTTATTAACTTGTTGATGCTGCCTGATGATTGAGGATGATAATAACAGTGATAATTTAAAGAAGTCTGAAAAAATAATTTAAGGCTTACATTATTTGTCTAGTGAAGCAGGTGCCTTGATTACTGGAGACTATAGAAAGTATACTCCAAATGGAAACACATTTTTAATCATTTTTTTGTGAGGGCATCAGCCCCGTAGCCAGAGAAAGTTTTAATACATCAAATAAGAATTACATTTGACAGGGAGTCAGGAAAAGCCAAGCAGTTGTCTTGGATTTCCCATAACCCTGACTGCTTAACTTAGCTATTGTTTACCCATTTTAAATTCCCTGACTTACAGCAGACTATTGCCATGTTGTAAGGACATCAGTATGGCAATAGCTTGGCAATGAGAGGTTAGTTTTCCAGAGAAGCAGAATAAACTTTATCTACTTGTATAACTTTATTTGACTATGTTCTTTTTGTAATTTATATGTAAAGTAATCCCAGTTAGTTTAATATTTTCTGAGATGCCTCAGGGGCCCTTTAAAGCACCTCAACTTAGCCAGAGGTCAGAAAAACTTTCAGAATTTGACATTTGGGAGTTCCCTTCGTGGTTCAGCGGTTAGTGAACCTGACTGGGATCCATGTGGATGTGGGTTCGATCCCTGGCCTTCTTCAATGGGTTGGGGATCCAGCATTGCTGTGGGCTGTGGTGTGGGTGGCAGACACGCCTCGGATCCTGCGTTGCTGTGGCTGTGGTGTGGACCAGCAGCTGTAGCTACAATTTGACCCCTAGCCTGGGAACCTCCACGTGCGATGGGTGCAGCCCTAAAAAGCCAATAAATAGATAAAAAAAAAAGTCTGGATTTCCCATTGTGGCTCAGCAGTAACAGCCCAGCTAATATCTATGGGGATGCGGGCTCAATCCCTGACCCTGTTCAATGAGTTAAAGGATTCTGCATTGCCGTGAGCTGTGGTGTAGGTCGCAGGCACAGCTCAGATTCCACATTGCTGTGGCTGTGGCATAGGCCAGCAGCTGTAGCTCTGATTAGACCCCCTAGCCTGGGAATTCCACGTGCCATGGGTGCAGCCCTAAAAAGCAAAAATAAAATGAAGTCTAACCTTAAAAAAAAGAAAGAATTTGTCATTTGGAAAGTTTGTTAAAAACATCAAAAAGTTTTAAAGCACTTGGTCAAATAGAATCATAGATTGTTGTGAAATAATACGCTTACTCAACTGAAGCAACAAAAGTTCTTAAAAGTAAATAGAAGTCACTTAAAGGCAGAGAAATTCACAATTCATTACTGCAGCATTCTGAGAAAAATCTTGTTTTAACAGAGAGATCAACTCCAAATTCTGTACCAGCTTCCTTTTTATCCTCATACCTTTTCACTGAAAACACACATCCTACCTTTTTAAGTAACAATGAACTGTCTTTTATATCTGGATTCTGTGGATTGTTTAAAATAAATACCAATAATTTTTAAAAAGCATGCACTTTTATTAGAAAATGCCTCAGTATGGCACCAAATATACCATAAGTTTCTCTGAAAAATAAAACCCATGTTCAGTAAGTAATGTTTCAGTATTTTATTTTATTTGGAAATGACCAAGCTATTAAATGTTTCCATCATTTAAGTTAATTCAGCATAACTCTAAATTTTTACATTATGAAATATCTGGAGAGATCATTCTTAGGTAGATATTCCTACAACCATTATTCATAAAAATTCCCCAGAAGCTCTTATTCTACTTACATTGGATTTATTTATAAAAATTTCACCATACCAAGTTATATTTCTTGCTAGCAATTTTGTAGCACATGTAACAAGATCATATTTAATTTCTATTAAACCATACATACATAAAAGGTGTTATATGTAATGTTGGTGACTCTAAAGACATGTTTATATTAATTATATAAAAAAAATAACTTTAATTTTAAAACCAGATATTAGTTTAATATTGAATATTTATAGTTCACTTGAACCTAGGATTAATTCTGGTCAATTAACATATGTATTTTGAGAATTTGTGTAGGTGCTTTATTTCCTTTGAGCCAATTAAGGATAGCTCTTTTATGAATTAATTTTGGCAATGCCATACATGTACAGTGCACATATAGATATGTACAAACATGCAAGACAGAGGCCTCAGAGTTTCCAGTTCAAAGTAGTAATAGAGAATTATATAGTGAAAGCTGAGGTGGAGAGAAAGTAGAGTTTATTGAGAGAAAAGAAGCTGCAAGCACAGTGGGACTTCTTGGTGATCAGGGAGAGGCAACCCTGAGCATGTGGTCATGTCAGTTGCATAACCCAGGGAGAGGAGAGATCCCAGTTATTCTAGAGACATTCTCAGTGGGACTGACTAATTGTATCCCACTTGAGGAAGGGTAATGGATTCCATCAGGAGGAGGTGATGGATTAAAGAAACCAAGAAATAGTCTCTGGCAGCTAAGGGATAGCCTCTGAGAGCCGGGCATATCTAGGTCAGAGAGACGCCTGGTTCCAGGCATTCACATGTACCCGCAGACAATATGTGAGGATTGTGCATCCCCAGCCTTGACAGGTGAGACTTTTCACAGGGTGACAAAAGGATTTGGGAGCTATTCTGGCAGGCTTGAGAGCTGGGCATCCCCAGGTCAAAGCTTGTATAGTTTAAGGAAGCTCCAGATGCCCCTCGTAACTCCAGCGTTAGTGGAGGCATCCCCTAACCAGCTGTCGCGGTGGGCCCCCACTGGAAGGTTTCACCCTGGTCTGAGTTCTCCATGCCACACTTAAGAAAATGGTTGTTCAGCCCAGGTGGTGCCATTCCGCTGGGAGGGGGCCTTAATGGCAATGGTCCTAGCCCTGGCCCAATGTTCCTTCCCTTGACAGAGGGAACATGGCTTGTGCCATAGGAGGAGGGGGAGAAATTTTCCTGGGATGCCCCAAGTTTTGGTTTAGGGGACTGAGGTTTTGTTCAGAGACAATTTCTGTTGACAGAGAAAAAAAGTACTGAGGTTCCAGGATACAAACAACCCCTACAACTCAACAACAAAAAACAAACAATCCAATTGAAAAATGGGCAGACCTAAATAGACAATTTTCCAAACAAGACATATGGATGGCCAACAGACACATGAAAAAAAGTTCAACATCACTAGTTGTTAGAGAAATGCAGGTTAAAACTACAATGGGTTACCACCTCACTCCAGTCAGAATGGCCATCGTTAACAAGTCTATAAATAACCAAAGCCGGAGAGGGTGTGGAGAAAAGGGTACCCTCATTCACTGTTGGTGGGAATGTAAATTGGTAAACCACTGTGGAAAATAGTATGGAGGTACCTCAGAAAACTAAATATAGAACTATCATATGATCCAATAATCCCACTCCTGAGCATATATCCAAACAAAACTTTCATTGAAAAAGGTACAGGCACCCCTATGTTCATTGCAATGCTATTCACAATAGCCAAAATATGGAAACAACCTAGATGTCTATCAACAGATGAATGGATTAAGAAGATGTGGTACATATATACAATAGAATACTACCCAGTCATAAAAAATATGCTAATGTAATTTGCAGCAACATGTATGGACCTAGAGATTCTCATACTAAGTGAAATAAGCCAGAAAGGAAAAGACAAATACCATATGATATCACTTATTTGTGGAATCTAAAATATGGCACAGATGATCCTGTCTACAAAACAGAACACAAATCTTGGCCAAGGAGAACAGATTTGTGGTTCCCAGGGGGAAGGGAGTGTGACATTCCTGCCCTAGTAGGGAGAGAGCAGCCCCAAGTTGCTCACGGTGGGTGAAGGGGCATAATAATGAGACATGGCCAGAGGCTTTTGTGTTTAATCTCCTTGAAAGGGACTTGAATCCTATAACACTTTTGTGTTATCTTTTTATTCCCTCTTCTCTTTTTTAGGGACTATGGTGGAAAATCCAGGTTACTTTTTTAGTTGCATTGTAGTGTTTTCTGCTTAGACCTTATGGTTGCCTAGAGTGAAAAACTGGTTGTTGGCATTTATTATGATGAAATTAGGGATAAAAAAGAAAAAAAAAGGTTTGAGGCTTTGCATATACAATACCCCACAGCGGAAAGAAAAATTAGAGGTCCTCAATCTTTGTAGGCCGGTGAGATAAATTTTTAGTATATACAACCCTTAAACCTAGAGAAATAAGTAAAATAATCCTTTAAATCAAGTTAATGGTTTGTTTAGTAGCATTGGCCTACTTAATAGTTAATATTTCCACTTAGTGACATACTTTTCTCTTGAGAAATAGAATTTCCTTCCCTTTAATTCCTGTACATCTCAGAAAGCACTGGTGTTACTGAAATATAATACTGTTGGGTGAGAAATCTTTTGCTAACACAGCCTCAGTGGGAATATTTGATACAAAAAAGAAAGGCCATAAGGAGTTTTATGCACTTTTCTCATAGTAAAGAATTACTCAAATTTAAGACATTTGTCCCCAAACCCTAGTTGAAGTCTCACAGACATATATTATTTATTATCTATTTGCTATCAAGTTTAAACTTTTTAATAAAGTTCAGAGAACATTTTTATTATTATATATTTCCAGGTGGTTGAGTTTATTCCTTATTCTCTGGAGAGTTAGTAATATGATTTTAAATATTATGCATCATTCTTAACAAATATGCATGAGAAAATTCTTTGAAGATGAAACTCTATGAATAAATTCTTATAGCTATATATTGACTATAAGAATATAGCCTTATATATTTACATGCACTTGAAAAATACTATAAGAATAATGATGAATATGATGGTGACGATGATGACAGTTGTGGTGGTAATTTAGAAAAAGATGAAAATGTTATAGAATTTGAGATGGAGCATAATTGAACAGATTAGTGAAGAGGTCTGTGATACTTCTTGTTAAGAAATTAGTGTATCAGACTGATACAGGTACAATCTAATAATAAAAGGGATAATTTATCAGTAAATAAAGGAAACTATCATTTAGTGTTTGGTGTTCCTGTTATAGATACCCAGATGAAGTATAATAATTACATCGTAGTTATCTCCAGTATAATAATATTTAAAGATAAGATATTTGAATAAAAGTAGCAAAAAGCCCTTCGCATTGTGGTTTTTAGAGGGAAGAAGAGGCAGCTTCAACTTGAGAAGAGGGATCTGAAATTCTAAAATAAGTTATCAGACCAGAGGCTTTGCAGAGGAGAAGCTACAGTTTTTCAGCATTATCTAAATGTGAGGATAAGATAAATAAAAGCAAGTTGGGGAGTTCCCCTCATGGCTCAGCTGAAAGGAATATTACTACTAGCATCCACGAGGATACAGGTTCAATCCCTGGCCTTACTCAACAGGTTAAATATCCTGCATTGCTGTGAGCTGTGGTGTAGGTCACAGACATGGCTCAGATCTGGCATTGCTGTGACTGTGGCATAGGCCAGAGTCTACAGCTCTAATTTGACCCTTAGCCTAGGAACATCCATAGGCTGCTAGTGTGGCCCTAAGAATTCAAAAAAAAAAAAAAATAGAAGGAAATCAAATTGACTAAATGTTCCTAACCTTGAAGGACTAGGGGGTGGGTGCCATGAGTAGAAACTTAAAAATCAAAAGGTAATTTTATTAGAAGACAAATAGCTAGAATGCAGTTTTGTTTTGCGGGGGTTTGAAGGAAGTAGCGGGAGGCTTTACCTCTGCTTAGAAGGTGGAATTAGACATTTAAAAAAGAAGCATCAGAGTTCTCCTTTCTCCACACCCTCTCCAACATTTGTTACTTGTGGACTTACCGATGGCCATTCTGATTGGTGTGAAGTGGTACCTTATAGTAGCTTTGATTTGAATTTCTCTAATAATCAGTGATGTTGAGCATTGTTTTATGTGCTTGTTGGCCATCTGTATATCTTCTTTGGGGAAATGTCTGTTCAGGTCTTTTGCCCGTTTTTCAAATGAGTTGTTTTTTTGCTGTTGAGTTGTATAAGTTATGTGTATTAAGAGATTAAGCCCTTGTCAGTTGCATCATTTGAAACTATTTTCTCCCATTCTGTAAGTTGTCTTTTTTTTTTTTATCATTTCCTTTGCTGTGCAAAAGCTTGACAGTTTGATTAGGTCAGGGAATGTAAATTGGTACAACCACTATGGAAAACAGTATGGAGGTACCTTAGAAAACCATGTATAGAACTACCATATGACCCAGCAATCCCACTCTTGGGCATATATTCGGCCAAAACTTTCCTTGAAAAAGACACATGCAGCCATATGTTCTTTGCAGCACTATTCACAATAGCCAAGATGTGGAAACAACCTAAATGTACATTGGCAGATGAATGGATTAAGATGTGGCATATATACACAATGGAATACTACTCAGCCATAAAAAAGAATAAAATAATGCCATTTGCAGCAACATGGATGGAATTAGAGGCTCTCATACTAAGTGAAGGAAGTCAGACAGAGAAAGACAAATATCATATGATATCACTTATGTCTTGAATCTAACATATGGTATGAATGAACCTTTCCACAGAAAAGAAAATCATAGATATGGAGAACAGACTTGTGATTGCCAAAGGGAATGGGGGAGGGAATGGGATAAACTGGGGATTTGGGATTAATAGATGCAAAGTATTTCCTCTGGAATGGATAAACAATGAGATCCTGCCGTATAGTACTGGGAAATATGCCTGGTCACTTGTGATGGAGCATGATAATGTGAGAAAAAAGAATGCATATATGTATGTGTGACTGGGTCACCTCACTGTGCAACAGAAAATTGACAAAACACTGTAAAACAGCTACAGTGGAAAAAAATGAAAATTGTTAAAAAAAAAAGAGGCATCGAATCTGAGTCTCTAAGAAAGAGTAGTGGGACAGAGGAGGGTAGTCAAGTGACATTTAGGCATGAGCAGAGACAGCAGGGAGTATGGAACTCTTATGGAGAGAGGGTTTGGGACAGGTTTGCCTAAGCTGTAAGTCCAAGTAGAGATATCAAAGAGCTCTGGGACGAAAAGGTGTAAACATTCAGATTTCAAATTTGGTAGAGGACTAAGAGCTGGAATCACAAGATTCTTAGCCATCTAAGGATAGATGATACTTAGAGGTTTATGATAGAATATAATGGGATATAGATAGAATGAGAATGAATAAGAAAAGTATTCCAGAGTCTTAGAGATGGCCTTGCATTAAAGGTTGAGAGGACCAGCAAGGGAAGTGAAAAGAGGAAACAAATAACGAGGAATCAGAACAATGGTAGACAAACTAGAAGAATCGTCCCAGAGACAGAACTGTGTGAGGAAAGAGGGTTTAATGGTGATCAGCCCTGAATGTGTATATTGTAGGAGCATCAAGAAAGGTTTTTGGAATAAATGCATGTGGTTGGACTAGGACTAGGAATAATGGTAGCTGTGTGCAAATATTGCTACTCCTACCTGTGGCCTCAGTGACTGATAATATTAATGTCTGTAAATATATTTTCACTGATTTGTATACCTCCATCGATGTCATTTGTGGTTATTACAGAAAAGAAAAATCCAGAGCATATGTGCTCATTTTTAATTTTATGTATCTTTGTACATGCTTTCTCAAGTGTCTTGTACATGATTTTATATTCTGTTGTAACCAGTGTTTCTTTGCACAAAAGATTTGCTAACAAGAGTTCTGATTTCTCAAGTGAACTCAAACATTTCTAATTAAATGTATGTTTAGTATCTTTCAGAGAAAATTTCTAATGCTTCCATTAAAATTAGTAAGCCATACATGTCTACATAATAACAGAGTTTGGTAACTTTTAGTCTTTGGATAGAAAAATGATTGTGGTAATTAACTCAGAATATTCTTAAAGAACTCTGGAACTTTAATTTTCCTCATACTCTTTTTTCATGATTTATTAAACTTGAGAGTAAGACAACTTTTTTCATAGCTATAAAGGAAAAGTCAGAAGCAAAATTCATCTCTAATTTAAACTACTTGTTTTTTTCTATTTTTATTACTTTTGCTTATTCTCTAATTACTTCTGTGCATATGTAATATTTATCCAACTATATGTTTATTGTGGTCAGATATCATTTTTATTTCTTTTTCATTTTTAAAAATTAACCATATATATATGTATAACTGATTCACTTTGCTGTACATCTGAAACTAACACAGCATTGTAAGTCAACTATACTCCAATAAATTGAAAAAAAACCATATAGAAGCACAATGTCTTATACATGAAACATAGTAAGCTGAATTTCTGTTGAATGGATCAAAAGAATCTTCTACATTTATATATCATGATGTTTCCCTTAATTCTCTATAATTTTAAGCATAATTCATAATTTATCCCAGATCATTTTTATGACTTTTTTTTTAAGGGCCACACCCAAGGCATATGGATGTTCCTAGGCTAGGGGTCAAATTGGAGCCGTAGCCACTGGCCTATGCCACAGCCACAGCAATGCCCGATCTGAGCTCACAATGATACCAGATCCTTAACTCACTGAGCAAGGCCAGGGATCAAACCCGCAACTGCATGGTTCCTAGTCAGATTCATTACGCTTTGCCATGTTGGGAACTAATTTTTATGACTTTTTGTAAAAAAAAACTCATAAATGACAGTATTACAGAAGTACTATTACATGTTATGGACAAAGTTATTTAAAATTCAAAACTAGAGAAATTAGGAGTTCCTGTCGTGGCACAGCGGAAACAAATCCAACTAGGAATCATGGGATTGTGGGTTTGATCCCTGGCCCTGCTCAGTGGGTAAACAATCCGGCGTTGCCATGAGTTGTGGTATAGGTCGCAGATGCAGCTTGGATCTGGCGTGGCTGTGGCGAAGGCCAGCTGCTACAGCCCCTGTTAGACCCCTAGCCTGGGAGCATATGCTGCAGTAGCAGCCATAAAAGGACAAAAAGACAAACAAAACCAGAAAAATTAGATAAAAGGAGGTTACTATAAGTTAGAACAAAATTTGGTACAGGAATTCCCATCATAGCTCTTCAAAAACTAATCTGACTAGCATCCATGAGGATACATGTTCAATCCCTAGCCTCACTCAGGGTTTAAGGATCTGGTGTTAAGAATCTGGCTTTGCCTTGAGCTGTGGTGTAGGCTGCAGATACAGCTCTCAGATCCTATGTTGCTGTGACTGTGGTGTAATTCAGCTGCTACAGCTGATTAGACCCCCTAGCCTGGGAATTTCCATATACCATGGGTGAGGCCCTAAAAAGACAAAAAAAAATTTTGGTACAAAAGGAGTGTACCCCATAGAAAAAAAGAAGTTTAAGTTCAAAACATTGCAAAATAGTCATGGGATAGGAGAAAGCTTTATTTTTGTTTATTTTTCATAGCTAACAAATAACCCATTCTTCTTACCTCTGATTGTAACATTTGTGCAGAAAGGTCCTTTTCATTAACCTTAGGTTTGTAATTTCCAGCCTCCCTACCCAAAGGCATTGCTATTATTTACAATTCTTTTAGTCCTATGCAAAACTAAACAACTATCATTGTAAGGCTAATATATGTTAAGTGCCTTAGGCACATTTCAATTAAGTATAAACATAGGTTGGAAAATTTCCAAAACATTTAGTGAATATTACGTTCAATCATTTTCATTAAAATTAATAGCAAGTGTTAAAAAGTAATATACCAGGGTGCTGGGGGAATTGAATTCTTAGCTTCTAAAAGACTACTTGTGTTAATGTAGAAAGAATTTTAGTACAATTCTAGCCATATATTAACCTGGTCCATTAAATTCTGCGTTTTGTGTGGGTAGAGGATGGGAGTTATGTGTAAATTGTTTTAATACTTTTAAATAGTGGCTCCAGACTTTAATGAGTATTTACTGGATAGCAAAAATAATGAACTGATATGTGAGCAAGGCTGAAACTTCAAACTACACTCATCCATCATTAGCAGTATTTTTGAGAAATACTTAAAGTGGGGCTTTGAGAAATCAGTTTACAGAAGAAAAAGAACTCTCAAAATTAAAGGTTATATCAGTATAGACACTAAAATCATTACAAGGTGAAACAGTGATTGAGAACTTTTTAATCACTATGTTCTAAATTTCCTTCAAACATAAGAGAAGGAAAAATAATATTATACAAAGGACATAATAAAAGAGCATAAAGATAAAACTATTTTCTTTGCAATGGGCATAGCCTTCCTTTTAGTCAATTTTCTAGATGCTCACCTTTTCAAAATACCATTGAATACCATTGAACTGCCACTCCAAGAGGGCAGAATACTAAAACCAGAAGAATAATTAACGTAGAAAAAATGGTAAGGAAATATCACTTGTATAAGATATGGTGATCAAGGTGCGGCAGCACTGGCCATGAATCCAGATAGTGAAGGTGACATCTGCTTTGTGGAATCAGAGGGGTCAGAAGGGGTAAAGAGTAGCTGAATAATTCTGGTGGCCAGTGCGGGACTGAGCATATGGACTCTCAGGTCTTTAGAAGAACATGGCTTTTAGAGAATACCCTTGGGAAACCACTGAAAAATTTGACACGTGAAAAGCATACAGGTTCATGTTTCCCATTGTTAATATTTCATTAGAAAACTGAAGATAGTTATAAGGTGTGTATAGGAAAGACTCAGACAGAAATGTCATTCTCTATGTCTGTGATAACTTTTATTCTTATCCCCCTTGTCCACTGTAGAAACTCTTTTTTTTATTCTTCAAATCTGGCAGAAGATGTCATTTTGCTTCATTGGTTTTCATTCCCTTGATTCTTAAGTACAGTCATTCTTTCCTTTGCCTCTGCTTTATTAACAAAGGTTTCAGTAATGTAGACCTGATTTAAGTAAAATGGTTTTTACTGGAGGGTTGTTAGGACTGCAACTTGGGTGACACAGATTCAAGAAGCACTCGAATTGTGTTCCAGGGGATACAAAATAGGGGAGGCTTATAAAGGCAAAACCTAAAGCTTACAGTTAGTTACATGAATTGCTTATTGAGAATTATAACTGGAGCTGGCAAAAAGTAAGGGCGTTTGTTAAGCAAGGTTTGGTTGGGATCTGAATGATTACATAGCTGCTAACTGGGGGAGAGGGATGCTTGGAAACATTGCAGCTAGTAGCTGCTAGAAGTAATTATTTTGAAAAAAGACTGTTGGTGTCCTTGTGTTTGATACAATTCAAAGAAGATTCAGGTTCTCAGTGATTAAGGAATGTGTGTTAAACCACATCCACAGTGGTCACCCAGCTCCATTTTGGAAGCCTGAACCATACTGACTCCATTTCTTAAATGACCTTAATATAGCACTTCACACACACATGCACGCACACACAGATTTTTCTCTCTTTCACCATAGATTAAACATTTTATTTTATTTTTCAGGCTGCACCTGTGGCATATGGAGATTCCCAAGCTAGGGGTCAAATCCGAGCTATAGCCGCTGGCCTACACCACAGCCACAGCAAGTCGGGAACCAAACCATGTCTGTGACCTACACCATACCTAACGTCAATGCTACATTCACAACACACTGAGTGAGGCCTTATGCCTATGGATGCTAGTCAGGTTTGTTAACTGCTGAGCCACGAAGGGAACTCCAGATTAGGCATTTTAAAGAAAGTGTCCAAATCTATTTAACTTGGCTCCTAGCATACTGACTGATACATAATAGCTGCTCAAATATACTGAATGAACGAACTAATAATTTAAAACTGTAGACAGTGTAAAAAGATCAATCAGAGCAATATCAAGAGTTTCTAAGGAAAATGGCTCCAATATATTTGAAAGTTATTCTAAGTAAATTCCAACAGAATTTGAAAAGCTTCTGAATTCAGTATGCTTCAAGAATTATTACTGCCAGCAGAAAAAGATAAAAAAGACTGAAGCATGTGAGGCTAAGTGGGCGACTCTTAGAAAAGGTATTTTGTCCCATTTGCTAGTATTTTGCTAATCCTTAATAGGAAGGGGTTAACAAATGAATGGGAGTTAATTTGCACTAAATATATTGCAATTAATTATAAGATCATGCAAAATGTAGCTTGGTAGATCATTATAAAATTCTTTTGTAATAGTTTGGTTTTCTTAATTTAGTTGTTTTCATAGCTCCAAATCTGAAAACAGAATTTGTTCAATGCTCTATCTAGTTGCAAACCTGATCTCTTGATAAATTCTGTGGAAAATGAATCTCCTAGGGTGATTCATATCTCTGTAAATGACTGAATAGGGGCAGTTTTCAAAGGAATTATTTCCAAAGACTCACATGTTATGGTATATTATACTTTTTTATAGTTTGAAATTAGTAATTTATTTTTGAAATATTAGATGGTTATTAATAAATGGATAGCATATGTAGCATAAGTTAAGTATCTTTCATCTAAGATTGCATATTGATAACAGTTCAGATGAAGTTATTCTTCCTCATGTAAGTATAAAGTGGGAGCATGGGCACTGTTTTGCTTTTCTTTTTTCCGCTGCTCTTTTCTCTTATTTGATCTAAGTCTTTGGTCTCTATTTCTGTAAAGCTTTTTACCTATGAGAATTAGGCCAATTTTCACTGATGAAGAGAAGACCTTTGTAACATTTTTTCCTGGAAGCTAGCATAAAATTGTTGATTTCTTTCTAGTGACCTTCAAAGTATAATGATAATGCATCATTACTAATCTATATTGAAGTTGAACTTGTAACCTTTAGACAGATAGTTGTATATTGGACATCTATATTCATGATTACTGGATTTTAGCAGAGTGTCTATCTCTTGGGTAATCTGTGAGCAAATGTGGGGAATTAATATGAGCATAGTCGCAGGATGGTTAAGATTTTTAGCACAAAAATTGCATGCAATTCAATTACTTTGAGATTGATGATGCTCACAAGACACTGTGACATGTGTATTATACAAAAGTAGTCTGTGGCTCCTTTATTGAATAATTATAGGGGATAGACCATGCAACTAAATCTTCTTTGTATTAAACTCCATTTATTTTTGATTCTTAGTATCTTAAATCAGTTAGGTTAATATCCACAGAAAATGATTAGCTGTGGTTCACTTAGCAATATATTTATGTTAATATTATCTTGCTTGCATGTTTGAAAATGTAAAAGGAATAATAATATAGCATTGGATTCTGTATGCCTCTACAAGTGAAACCTAACTACTATCCACATAGTAGATGTACAGGTGTGTAGAACCCAGACTGTAATGCCAGTTCTCCTGTCTAGTCTATCATTGCCAACTCGAGGTGGTTTTAAGACAGACTTGGCAGACACGTACATGGGTTTTGTTTGGATGAAGTCTATTTGGCCGTAACAACTGAACACATTCTGAATCAGGTAGACTTGGTCTCTGAGCCTCTTCTCTCCCCCTTTGGGCAGATGAGCAAAGGAAATGCTTTGTTTCCCAAATTCTTGTGAAACTGTTCTTATATCTCTAGAATTTAGCAGGATGAGCTGGCTAACGGATTCCAATTAAACAAAGGGTTAAACTAAACAACACAGAAAATCATGTACAAACAAGTGGTCATTTTCCCCTCATCTTCAGTTGTAAAACATGCAAGTATTCACTAGAATATTCTTTGTGAAGATCATCAAATCAGAGGGCTCTTAAAGTGGAAACAATTAATATTGCATTAATTACAGTTAGTACAATACAATTAGCAATTTCATATAGGTTGACTAGCTTTTCTCGTTTAACTAGAAATAATATTTTTTCCTTTTGGAAAAGTTAGTATCCCTACTACAACAATGTAGTGGAAACTGCCAATTATAGCATTCAATTCCCTTGATAAAAATATGACCCAGGGGAGTTCCCGTCGTGGCTCAGTGGTTAACGAACGGACTAGGAACCATGAGGTTGTGGGTTTGATCTCTGTCCTTGCTTAGTGGGTTAAGGATCTGGCATTGCCGTGAGCTGTGGTATAGGTTGCAGACACGGCTCGAATCCCGCATTGCTGTGGCTGTGGCAAAGGCAGGCAGCTACAGCTCTTGTTAGACCCCTAGCCTGGGAACCTCCATATGCCCCGGGTGCGGCTCTAGATAAAAATGCAAAAAGACAAAAAAAAAAAAATGACCCAGGTAAGGGACTTACCCTCTGAAGTCTTTTCTTTGGAGTAGCAATGTGCTTTGTCTTAAACATGCTAATAGTGATCTATAAGGCTAATTTCAACTACAATAACAAATATAGAAATGCAGATTAGCAATCAAATGATAAAGAGAATAATACATTGCAGTGTTCCATGTCTGAGAAAGTGTAGGAAATGAACACTTTTGTAGTTTTTCTGGGAGAATTTTATTTTTTGTCCAATTTTTGTGAACATATCTTAATGATCTACAACAAAACGTTGAAAAATGTATATACTTCTTGACCCAATAATTCTACTTCACTTGTATTTATCTTAACAAATGATGAGTGTGTAAAAAATATATTTACAAATGATGACATGTCATATCATTGTTTACAATGGTGATAATATATAAACAATGTAAGAATCAATAACAGGACATTTGTGATGGAAATTGTGGCACATCATGAATAGAATAGTCTTAAAAATAATGTAAAAATATATCAAATACCATAACGTTATTCATAATGTTTTTATAAGGTATGTTAAAAAACAGTATTTCTAGTTTAATTTTTTTAATTTAAATAAAGTGTCGTGTTTAAAAAGATTAAAAAATATGTTTCATGATGTTAATAAAAATTATGTCTAGGCAAAGAGTTATTGATCTTTATTTTTTAAAAATTTCATGACAAATATTTTAAATAAGAAAATTCCTCCATATCATATTTTGAACAAAAAGTCATTCCACATATAAGTGGTACATTATTGGTTGTGTAGTGTTGGAAAGTTGACATCACTTTGAATGATATGTTTAGAGATTTTCTTATTTGCTTTTGTGTTAGGCTGAAGGATATGATTTTGGTATTTTTTGAATCTTGTATAATACATGTTTGTCTCTAGGATTTCCAGAAGACAGATCAAAAAGGGAAATAGCCATATGATATATAAAATCCAGTTATTAAATTAGAAACCACAACTGCTTTTGGGGGGAGTGAAATATATACATAATTTTTTTGTTTCTTTTTTTGTTTTTCGTTTTTTGTCTTTAGGGCCACACCTGTGGTATATGGAAGTTCACAGGCTAGGGGCTGAAACAGAGCTTTAGCTGCTGGCCTGTGCCACAGCTACAGCAACACCATATCTGAGCTGTGTCTGCAAGGCTGGATAATTAATCTACTGAACGAGGCCAGGGATCGAATCTGCATCTTCATGGATACTATTCAGGTTCATCTCCACTGAGCCACAATAGGAACTCCCTAAATAATTTTAAACTTGATTGTAAATAAGATGTGTTGTGACAGAAAATATACTCATAAGACGTTAACACAAATGCAACAATTGAGATCATTAAGAAGCATGTTGAGTTTGTCAAAAGAAGTTTTTTTCCCTGGAATTATTTAGTGTTATGGTGAATATACAAAATACCGTGTTGCCAAAATTAACTAGCCTTCAAAGATTTCACATCTCCTCATCGTTATGAATTGACTTATTTAAATTCAATAAATATTTTCTTGTATGCTTATTGTTAGTCCAGTACCCTGTTATATACTATGAAGCATGGCAAGCAGCTTAAGTTGGGAGTCATCATGTATGGAACTTTCAATTTTATTTAATATTATGTTCTCATAGAAAGGAAGATTTGTGTTTTCTTTTACTGACTGGGAATTAGGGGTGTAAGTGCTGAAATAGGGCAAGACTTTATTTTTTTTTTACTTAAAGGATTTGATCTGCAGGGTTGAAGGATTTTATAAGTTTATTTGGAGTCTCTATCTTAAATAACTACATCTTAAAATAGGACTAATAGTAGTGCCTACATCATAAGGTATATGGAGCTTTAAATGAAAAATGCCTCAAAAACATTTAGGAAGTTTTTCCTACCATGTAGCAAAAACATAATACATGTTTTGGTGGAAAATTATTTTACTTTTTATTATTATTGTAATTCAAACTCTGCCTGGCATACAAAGTCCCCATAGCCTCTGCTCCTTCAGTCTTATCTTACACTACTGCAGTCATACCTCTCATGCCTGGTGAATTACTGCATGTATTATACATCTGTGTTTTTGCTCAGCTGCCCTTTCTGTACAGAATCCTGACTTAGAGACCTAACAAAATGATTCTCATATTTTAAGACTTCAGTGGAGAGATATATATCACAAAGTCTATCTTGATTCCTCCTTCTCACTCGACTTAGGATTGAGTATTTTCTCTCTGATGTCCTTTTTATGCATCACAAATTTCTCTCATGGTGCCCATGGTATGTAATACAGTAGTTGTGGAGTTCTTTTGTGGCAAATCAGACTAAAGGATCCAGCATTTTGACTGCAGTGGCCCATGTCTTCAGCTGTGGTATGGGTTGCATCTTTGGCTCAGAGGAATTTCCACATGACGTGGGCATGGCAAAAAAAAAAAAAAAAAAAAAAAAAAAAAAGGAAGAGAAGAAACAGTGATTTCATGGTTAAATAAATAAATACCTGCAGTATTTGTTTACACATTATGATTCCTCTTTACAGCCTACATTGTACAAGTTCAAAAAGTTTTATTGCCCTTTGTATTCTCAGTACACAGCACAATGCCAGAATATTATAGACATTAAAGATGTGAGAAACACATGGAGAATAGCCATGTTCCTCCAGATGAGGCCTAGACCACCAGCCAGCCTACTAGCTCCTCAAGGACACATGAGCAAGCCCACTCTAAAATATCACAATGGAGTTGAACTGCAGCCTGATGAGAAAAAAAAACATGGCCATGTGGTATTTTAAGCACAATATTTGGGATGTTGTTTCATGAATGTCACTAACTGATACAGATATATAAATAAAACACCAGGAGAAGAAAGTAGTTAATATTTCAATGATAGATTTTCCATGAGAATATAAATAAAGACCTTAAAAGGAATAATTTGTCTGAGGGAAAACAAAAATATTGCATGAAGGGAGTAGGAACTCATAAGATTAGGGGCTGTTTCATTCCAATTATAAAAGTTCAAGCTCCAGCTCCTCACTCCCTCCTACTCAGTTTTCTTAGCAGGCTATTGATGAGCATCATCAGAGACTAAGAGGCATCCTGTTATTTTGTAATACTGAAGAGCAACAGTGTGATGAGTGTCTAGGGCACAATGGAAGTCAGTATAGCTACATGTACAATGTCAGGATTTTTCACAACGCTTCCCAATTAACTTCCAGAGAGCCTGACTACAATATAACCAGCTGCTCACTCAATCAATTTCTACACATTTTCCTAAGCTAAATGGGGCTTGCATGACTGAATTTGCATAGGAGTTTTCTCCAGCTGCTGTGTCATAACTAGCTGGTGAAGTATTTGGAAATGACTTTTTTCTGCTTTGTGGGGCATTCTTTTTGATTTGATTTCTTCCCCATCTCTTTCTCCAACATTGCTTTTGCACCTGTAAGATACATAAATCTGGAATGAGAGTCAAAAGCCAGTGATAAGAAGAAGCTAAAATCCTCCTTTTCATAATTTATTCATTTATTAATTCATCTTTTTGCCAGATACAGTTGGGTTGCCTATTATGTGTAAGGTACTCTGCAAAGTGCTGGGGATATAATAAAAATAAGAAAGAGCCCTTGAAGTCATAGAATTGACATTTTAGGGAAGAGTAAGGAAATCTATAAGTAATCTGCAGATAATAATAGTGAGGCTCTAATTTAGGGAAGGCATCTTTTGTCAAATGGTAACATTTAAGCTGGGAGTTGAACGACAAGAGTCAGCAATGAAAAGACTTTGGGGAAAATAATTTAAGGCAGATCGAAAAACCATGGCAAATCTCTTGTGGAGAAGAGCTCACTGGGTACAGAACTGGCCAGTGTGACTGTGGTGTAATAGAAGGTGCGTAAGTGATAAAAAAAAATAAGATGGGAAAAAAAAATAAGATGGGAGAGCTAGGTGGAGAGTGGTTCATGCAGGGCTCTAAATATCATGCTATAATTTACATTTCACATGACCTGGACATCCATATGACTC
This sequence comes from Catagonus wagneri, assembly GCA_004024745.2. Taxonomy (NCBI): domain Eukaryota; kingdom Metazoa; phylum Chordata; class Mammalia; order Artiodactyla; family Tayassuidae; genus Catagonus; species Catagonus wagneri. The sequence continues at coordinate 6,224,561 of PVHT021183526.1, read as the reverse complement.
TTTCTGCATGTCTTTATTGTCCCAAGATAACGGACCAGAGAGATCAAAGAGACAAAGAGAAGAGACTGTAGTTGCTGTGAGAGAGGTTAAAGATGTAGTACTTGGAAATGATAGTGAAGGTAGAGGAAATGGACAGTTTGCGCTATATTTTGGAGGTGGAGCTTGCTAAAACTGAATAGATGTTTAGAGTTTTTTTTCCCCCCCATGCAAATTAGGGCTATAAGTCCTCATTTTGGCTATATTATTAAACATTATTAAATCACAAGAGATGCTTCCTATTCAGTGAAGGACGTCACTTCTTACCAAGATCAGCAATTTAGGTTGCCTGATTTTCTTTTTTCTTTTAATTATGATTTTTATTTTTTTTTCATTATAGCTGGTTTACAGTGTTCTGTAGGTTGTCTGATTTTCATATAACTAAAACAATAGCCATATATGATGGGGCAAAAATGTTTTAGAATGAGCCCCTGAAAAAGTCCTATTTTGATGTATAGAATTAGTGATGGGACTCAGGTCAGGCTGCCCCTGACTTGCCCCCAGTTGTGCCACTCTAGCAGGTAGATTATTTTGAGCTAAAAACTGTCAAGGAAGGCCCAAAAGATTTGAGAAGAATCTTTGAACTTCCTCTCTACTGCCTAAAAGAACTTCAAATACGAAGCCTCACAAAGGAAGGAGTTATCACAGAGATGATTATAATACAGTATTAGGTGTGGTAGAAGGGGAGGAACCTAGGAAAGCCCATTTGATCAAAGTCCCCTCTATGTCCCATTGTGTTTGGATGTATCAGCACACATTTGTTTAAGAAACATTAACTGTTTTCATCCTTCTGTGAATTACCTTATTTCTTCTTAAAGTCTCAGACTCCTACTTCCTTCTTTTCAGTCCAGAATACATATACCTCACCTTCCGTTGCTGTCTTTGGAATTCTTTAGATTTATGTGGATACCCAATGAGTACACAGTAAATTAGATTTTCTCCTACTAATCTTCCTTGTGTCATTTTAATTGTCAGCCAAAAGAACTTAACAGAGGAAAGAAGGGAAATTTCCCTTCCTCCAATAATGGTAAAGATGTGGAGACAAACATTTCTACTGACAAAAATGATTAAAATTTCCTCAAGCCAACATTCCTTCACATTTGGTACCTATTGTTCTATTATGAATGAGGTATGCATAGGAAAACTAGAATTAAACCTAAATTAAACATTACAGGTATATTTTTAGAAAATTACATCTGCTCTATTCACCCATACGATGCAAACTATAATGAAATGTTAATAATTCATGCTAAAAGACATACAAAGTGACTAAGTGACAAGTTTGTGTTAAGTGGTGAAGTAAAAGGGCATCGAATGAATCCCAAGGCAATAGAAAATGATTTACTAAAAGTAGAAAAGAGCATAACACTTTAACTGCTAGCATTCAGAAACCTTAAACTGGAGATATAATGAATAAATAGAACTAAATTCTCATGCTCTGCAACTCAACAAACTATAATGTAACTAATGAGAGACTTTATAGATGATTTGAAAAATGATGAGTTTTCCTTGGGTTTAAAAATATCGTAAAAGAAAAAGATTATAAATATAAAGAAAACAGAGACTTACATAATTTTGGTAAAGAATAATGGTCTCCCCAAGATTTCCACTTGCTAATCCCCAGAGCCTGTGAATGTGTTTCCTTACATGGCAAAAGGATTTTGCAGGTGTGAAAAGTTAAGGAATTTGAGCTGAGTAGATAATCCTGAATTATCTAGGTGGGCCCAAGGAAATCACAGCAGTCATTATAAGAAAACAGGAAGATCAGAGACAGAGATTAATATCTGATGTCAGAACTTGATTTCATAGAGGAAAATTTGATGATACAGAGTTGGCTTTTAAAAAGATGAAGGAAGGGGTCATGAGCCCCATGAAGAATGTATGGGTACTCAAAAAGGCAAGGAATTAAATTCTCCTTATAACCTCCAAGAGGAAGGCGGCTATCCTATTTTGGATTTTGACCCCCAGAACTGTAAGAAAATATAAATTGTATTATTTTTAAGCCACAAAGTTTGCAGGAAACTAATACAATCAAGAAAAAAAGAAGGGAAAAACACTATTATACAAGTGATGTTGGAAAGATGTTATCCAGAATCCAGGTTCTTGTTCACACAGTGGAAGAATGAACTCCATGAACACACAGGCAGTAAGCATACAAAGTCTTTTTATTACAGGAAAGCAAATAGCTCCAAGGGATGCTGGGAGTGGGGGAGAAGAGTCCCTACTCTCTATTGTCCTATTAGGGGTTTTAGCCCTTAAAGATGGGGGGTACCAACGTGGGGTCCAGAAAGATGTGGTTTTCTCCCATTGGCCTTGCCCAGTTACCTATGTTAAGTCCTCCTCCAACAGGGGGCTTAGGGGTGGAAATGTCCCGTAAGTCTCATGGTTTCTTTGCCCTTTTCTTCCCATAAAGTGAGTCACAGGGGATTAGGATTCTGCCTCACAAGGATAGACAAAACTACAACAAAGATTGAACAAAACTGAAACAGAAAATAGTTTTACAAAACTAAAACAGAGATTGAAGTATAATTTAAAGCAGTATGTGAAATAAAAAAATGAAAATATTAGGATTGTGGGTTCTGTGCAATATGGTATCTGGACTATAAATAGAAAATATTCAAGGAAAACTTACAGTGTTAAACTGTTACCAAACTCAGGTAGGGCTACTGCCACTTGAGAGACAATACTCCAGGGGCATAGTGCTGGTTGGAAATGAAAATTTGCTTTACTCTCAGCATACCACTTTGAATAGGCCTGATTTCATCTGATCTTGTAAGCCCAGCTGGATCAGGCCTGGTCAGTGCTTTGGTAGGAAAGGATGCTTTATTCAGGAGGCCAAAAACCTCAGGAGAAGGTAAACTTGTGTCCAAAAATCAGATTCTGCTCAACCGTGAAAGTTTTTAAAAGGAGAATCATTTGTGTAGAGGGTCAGAGTTCTATACACTGAGGAGATTTTCTTCTGATTGGTGGTGAGGTAAGAGGGAATATTGTGTTTACCCTGAGGTTACTATCATCCATCTGAGTGGGAGCCTTAGTTCCTATTAGAAGAACTCAGAGATATTGTTATATGCGTATTCCTTGAGAAGGAACCAGGACCCTGCCCCAAGGCTGCACTATTGTTTCTTTCTTTCCTTCCTTCTTTCCTTCTTTCTTTCTTTCTTTCTTTCTTTCTTTCTTTCTTTCTTTCTTTCTTTCTTTCTTTCTTCCTTCCTTCCTTCCTTCCTTCCTTCCTTCCTTCCTTCCTTTCTTTTTCTTTCTTTCTTTCTTTCTGCTTGATAATTAATGTTTCAAGATTTTAAAATTTTTTCAGTTATGGCTGGTTTATAAATTTCTGTCATTTTTCCAACTGCACCATGTGATGACCCAGTTACACATACACGTATGTGTTTGTCACATGTGATTAGACATAGTTCCAAGTGCTATACAGCAGGATCTCCTTGCTTTTCCATCCCAGAGGCAATAGTCTACAACTGTTAACCCCAGACTCCCATACCATCACACTCCCTCCCCCACCCACTTGGCAACCACAAGTCTGTTCTCCAAGTTAGTGATTTTCTTTTCTGTAGAAAGGTTCATTTGTGCAGTATATTAGATTCTAGATATAAATGATATCATATGGTATCTGTCTTTCTCCTTCTGACTTGCTTTACTCAGTTACATGGTCTCTAATTCCATCCATGTTGCTGCAAATGACATTATTTTATTCTTTTTTATGGCTAAATAGTGTTCCATCATGTATATATACCACCTTTTCCTAATCCAATCATCTGTCGATGGACATTTGTGTTGTTTGCATGTCTTGGCTATTGTGAATAGTACTGCAATGAACATGCATGTGCAGGTGTCTTTTTGAAGGAACTTTTGGTCCGGATATTGCCCAAGAGTGAGATTGCTGGGTCATATGGTAGTTCTATGTATAGTTTTCTAAGGTACCTCCATACTGTTTTCCATAGTAGTTGTACCAGCTTACATTCCCACCAACAGTGCAGGAGGGTTCCCTTTTCTCCACACCCCCTCCAGCATTTGTTGTTTGTGGACTTGTTAATGATGGCCATTCTGACTGGTGTGAGGTGGTGTATCGTGGTAGTTTTGATTTGCATTTCTCTAATAATCAGTGATGTTGAGTGTTTTTTCATGTGTTTGTTGGCCATCTGCATATCTTCTTTGGAGAAATGTCTATTCAGGTCCTTTGCCCATTTTTCGTTGGGTTGTTGGCTTTTTTGCAGTTGAGTTGTATGAGTTGTTTGTATATTTTAGAGATTAAGTGCTTGTCAGCTGCATAATTCGAAACAATTTTCTCCCATTCTGTAAGTTGTCTTTTAGTTTTCTTTTTGGTTTCCTTTGCTGTGCAAAAGCTTGTCAGCTTGATTAGTTCCCATTGGCGTATCTTTGCTTTTATTTCTGTTGCATTGGGAGACTGACCTGAGAAAACATTTGTAAGGTTGATGTCAGAGAATGTTTTGCCAATGTTCTCTTCCAGGAGTTTAATGGTGTCTTGTCTTACATTGAAGTCTTTAAGCCATTTTGAGTTTATTTTTGTGCATGGTGTGAGAGTGTGTTCTAGTTTCATTGATTTGCATGCAGCTCTCCAAGTTTCCCAGCAATACTTACTGAAAAGACTGTCTTTTTCCCATTTTATGTTCTTGTCTCCTTTGTCAAAGATCAATTGACCATAGGTGTCTCGATTTATTTCTGGGTTCTCTATTCTGTTCCATTGGTCTGAATGTCTGTTTTGGTACCAGTACCACACTGTCTTGATTACTATAGCCCTGTGATATTTCCTGAAGTCTGGGAGAGTTATGCCTCCTGTTTGGTTTTTATTCCTTAGAATTGCTTTGGTGATTCTGGGTCTTTTGTTCTTCCATATAAATTTCTGGATTGTTTGTTCTAGTTCTGTGAAGAATGTCATGGGTAATTTGATAGGTATTTCATTGAATTTTTAGATTGCTTTGGGTAGTATGGCCATTTTTACAATATTTATTTTTCCAGCCCATGAGCATGGAATATCTTTCCATTTCTTTGTATCTTCTTTGATCTCCTTGGTTAATGTTTTGTAGTTTTTGGCGTATAAGTCTTTCACCTCTTTGGTCAGGTTTATTACCAGACATTTTATTTTTTTGGGTGCCATTTTAAAAGGTATTGTATTTTGGTATTCCTTTTCTAATATTTCATTGTTAGTATACAGAAATGTGATTTATTTCTGGAGGTTAACCTTATATCCTGCTACTTTGCTGAATTTGTTGATCAGTTCAAGTAATTTTGGGCTTGAGTCCTTGGGGTTTTCTATATATAGTATCATGTCATCTGCATACAATGACAGTTTCACCTCTTCTCTTCCTATTTGGATGCCTTTTATTTCTCTTGTTTGTCTGATTGCTATATCTAGGACTTCCAATACTATGTTGAATAAGAGTGGAGAGAGTGGGCATCCTTGTCTTGTTCCAGAATTTAGTGGGAAGGCTTTCAACTTTTCTCCATTGAGTATTGTATTTGTTGTGGGTTTTTCATATATGGTCTTTATTATTTTAAGGAATGTTCCCTGTATTCCCACTTTGGTAAGAGTTTTGATCATGAATCGATGTTGGACTTTGTCAAATGCTTTTTCTGCATCTGTTGACACAATCATGTGGTTTTTGACTTTTCTTTTGTTAATGTGGTATGATTGATTTGCATATGTTGAACCATCCTTGTACACTTGGGGTGAATCCCACCTGGTCACGGTGTATGATCTTTTTGATATGTTGTTGGATTCAGTTGGCTAAAATTTTGTTGAGAATTTTTGCATCTATATTCATCAATATATTGGCCTATAGTTCTCTTTTTTTTGTGGTGTCTTTGTTGGTTTTGGAATTAAGGTGATGTTGGTTTCTTGACTGCTCCTTTGTTTCTACATTCCCTCCCTTCCCTGAAAAGCAACTGTTTGAATCAGCTCTTTGGAACTCAGAGGTCTTAGAGGCTGAATGAAGCTAATTTTCTACAAGCAAGAAAGGGGGGACTTGCAATGAATTTGTACCACACAGTGTCCTGCTCTATTTCAAAATGAAGAAAATAAGTAATCCATATTGCAGAACATTTAGCTGAAACACTTGGAAGTTCACAGGTAGAAGTTAGATTATCATTTAGTGAAAAAATATTTAAAATACTACTTTCAGTCATGCATCCACAAGGCTTTTACCTTCTATAAACCAAGACATTTATAGTCAAGGACTTCAGTCCATACATAGTCAATAGTAAATATTAATTGGCAAGTTCCATATAATCAAGTCATAAAAGAAGACTGGGGTACTATATACAGTGCATTAATATAATTTAATATAAAAATATAATACATACACTATTATATATATGCTATTTATATTTATATATAAAAATATATTTTATAACTACATATATATATAGTGTCACACACTATAGTGACACTATATATATATATATGTAGTGACACACATATATATAGTGTCAACTAAAAACAAAATACAACCTGAAAGTTGGGGGTTAAGTTTTATTTCAGGTAAAATTAGGACTTAAGCCTAGGAGACAGCGTCTCAGGTAGCCCTTAGAAACCACCCCAAGGAGGTAAGGGGGGAAGCTAGGATATATGAGTTCTTGCAACCAAGGGGGGGGTAGTAGGAACAAAAGATTTACAGATAACCAGATTTACAGAAGAAGTTTTATAGAAAACCAGTTTCTATGGGAAGATGTAAAGGTCTGGGTTTATTGGAATCACTCCTTTCATATGCTTTCCTGAGTTCCCTCCAGGCTCACTGGCCCACCCTTGGGAGGGGCTGTTCTCACAGATAACACCTTTTATTTTGTACACTAACTGCAGCCCAGGAGGCACTAGTTCAGATAGCTCTGAAATACTGCCCCAAAGAGGAAAGGGGAAATATCAAAAATTATGTCATAAAGGTGAAGGGGGAGCTGCGTGCAGCCATGCATACATTTTACAGAATTTTGCTGCGAGTCTTGTGAAGGTTACTACTAGTCACAGACATCAGTCATCACTGATGGATTTTAGCATTTTTCTAGATAAGAGAAGATGCAAGAATTGGGCTCATAAAACCTTCTCTTAAAAATATCTATCTGAAGACCTTCCAGTTTTCTCAGAGCACAGCCTCACTACGAGTCTTCACCCTGAGCTTCACTCAGGGCATGCTGTGGGTCAGCAGCTTCAGTAGAAGCTGATGGCAAATGCTAAACTTCAGTTCACAATAGTTGCTAGTGTATATTTTAAAGTAGATTCTTCTAAACATGAAAAGAAATACTAAAATCAGAGACCTTACTTGTTTAATGTGATTTCTTATGTGTTGTTTAATTTTGCTTTTAGAATATTGTGCAGTGGTGTTATGGTTTGGTCCTATGACAGCCAATTCATCAGTAGCTTGAAATCTATGAAGAAAGAATTTCTAATGGAAAATTTCAAACAAATATTTTATGGGTCAACATTATCCCCACTGCAACTGTAGTCTGCTTAGCCAACAGTGTGAAATAATAACTCTTTGCAAAACAATTACAAGATTTTCTCTTTTCCCTAGTTCCTTTTAATTTCAACCTTCCTTAAATAAAATACTGAAAATGTACGTTTTCCAGAAATGGGGAGGAAGAAAGAGCACCATTCATCAACAGTTATCAGCAATGGCAGTATATAAACCCTAAAGCCAGGGCAAACATCTGATTAATAAAATTGGATCACTTATAAATCAGCAGTGAAGTGTCAGGTCCTTGAATAGGTTGGGGAATTTATTCTAATGAAAGAATGGCAATAAAGAAGCATTTACAAACTGAAATGGGAATGGAAGTAATTAAGAGTTCCTTCGAAAACAGAAGGATAAATGAAGGAGTTGAGTAAGGCTAGAGGGTTAATAGAAGTTAAAAAAACAGCCGTAGACTATTTGTCTTCTTGATTGGACAACTTTATGAATTTTTCTTTTTTTTTTTTTAGAATTGCATTCCATTGAAAACACTGTGTAAACATAAACATTTCTTCAAGTGGTGTGATAATTACTCCTGGAATCAGAAGTTAAAAATAAAAGTAACACTATGCTTAAAGTCAATAAACTAGTTCCCATTATGGCTCAATAGGAAGGAATCTGACTAGTATCCATAAGGATGCAGGTTCGATCCTTTCTCTCAGTGGATTAAGGAACTGGCATTGCTGTGTGCTATGGTGTTAGTCACAGATATGGCTTGGATCTGACATTGCTGTGGCTGTGGTGCAGGCCAGCCGTTACAGCTCTGATTTGACCCCTGGCATGGGAACCTTCATATGCCATGGGTACGGCCTTAAAAAGACAAAAAAAAAAAAAAAAAGAAAAAGGTCAATGGGAAACAATTTTTTTTCAGGGTACCAGGTGAATACAATCTTAAATGCTACAATACAGAAACAATCTACATCAGTTTATTTACATAAAAGTTACAAGAATTGAAATGTTTGAGGGTAGATTTAAACTTCCATTGGCACATATTTTAATATTTGGTGACTTTTGCCTAAATCTTACTATGTGTTTTGACTCAACTGAAATCTTTCCTCTAAACATCTTTGGAGCTATTGACTCAATTCCTTATTTTGACTTATAAATTATGTTGTATTCTTAGTGCACTTTTAACTTGTATGTAGCTCATATGGCAAAATCGTTGTCAAGTCCTATAACAAAGAAATAGATTGTAACATTTCCAGTTCTTGTATCTAAGCAAATATCAGTTAAGAAGTGATTGAAAATAAATTTAAGCTTGCCTAAGCAGAAAAAAAAAGAAAAGGAGAAAAAAATAAATGTATTGGCTTACTTAAATTTTTTAAAGGTAGATTTTTCAGGTATTAAATTATTAAACAAGACCATTAGACTGCTCCTAAAGGGAAACAAAAAATATCACCCCAAAATATACCTCTTTGGCGTACTGATTATTTTAAAGAAACTGCAGATGCAGGTGAGCTCTGAAAATTATAGAAGTTACCATTTTATAACATTTATAAGTTATAGATCTTTGACTTATGGTAGGCTTGTATTTCCTGATGAACCCTTTTAAACTGAAAACAGTGCAACTTGAAAATGCATTTAATACACCTAAACTATGAAACATTGTGGCCTAACCCAGCCTATTTTAAATCTGCACAGAAGACCTGCATTAGTCTATAGGTGGGCAAAATCATCTTATACAAAGCCTATTTTATGATAAAGTGTAGAATATTTCATGCCATTTATTGAATACATTGAAAGTCGTAAGAAAAACAGAATGATTGTATGGGCACAGCCTGATTTTTAGACCATCGGTTGTTTACCCTTGTGATCTGGCAGCTGACTGACAGCTTTGGCTCCTCTGCCACCCAGCATCACAAGAGAGGATCTTACTGAATGTTACAAGCTTGGGAAAAGATCAAAATTCAAAGTAAAATTTCTGTTGAATGCATATCATTTATCACCATAATTAAGTTGAAAAATTATATGCTGAACTGTAAATTGGGGGCTATTGGTATAAGGGAACTCTCCATTGTAAATGTGTCTCCCTCTCTATATCAGGAAGAAATTCTGAAACTCTAAAAACTCTTATTAAGGGAGAATTTATTTTATTTTTTTATTTATCTAGAACAAGAGGCATCTTGGGGGAGAATTCCAAAATGTGCATGACAGTGTGTTTTATAGGGGAAACTGAAGATGCAACAATAGGTTTGGGTCAAATTGTGGACAGACCTGAATGCTGGCTAAAGATCTGAGACATGCTCTTCTCACTGGGTCATTGATGAGGAGGATTTTGAAAACAGTATCATTTATATTACCTAATTTTCCTAACTCATAAAATATATAGCAATGAAGATAAATGTAAATTTTGCAGCTACTCTGTGCCTGGCAGATATTTTGTGGGTTTTTTGTTTTTGTTTTTTTCCCTTACTGCCTTGTGAGATATAGTCACTTTAAAGGAAACTGAGTCTCAGAGAAGCTACATAATTTGCTTATTTCATGTAAATAGAGAGGTTAGCCTTTGCTTACTCTGAGCCCCCAAAGTCCTTTAAGGGACCACCAATGGAATGCTCATCCACTTTAACTCACACTCCTCAGAACATGGTTTAAGGCACAAGGAACAGAGATTAAAAAGGATTCTCTTCCCAGAGAAACAAAATTGTAACATCAAACTCATCAATCTACAAACATACTTATTTTGTCATTGTTAACATAACATCTTCTAATACACAGCAGGGGCCTTTTCTAAATCTTATCCCTCAGACACATCCCTTTGTCTTATCCTTTATCTCGTTGCCTATTATGTCTTAAAACAGTAGAAGCTTTTTCATGAGTTGACTGGTCCCCTAGTTATTAGAGGTGCTCTCTTAAGGTACAGAGACTGTGGCTGTTTCCTAGATATTCTCATGGTTGAATTACATACTTCTTCTATGTTTACATTTGCTTTACTTCTCTTTTGCTGTCATCCCATCCCAATTCATTCATTTATATTTACAATTAATAAACCCATTACAGTACTCTGCTCTTTTTCTTATTTGCTCGTTTTCTTTTTTTAGTTTTTTTTAAAAAAACTTTATTTTTATACAATTTTAAACTTCCATTGAAAGTTATTATAAAATATTGGCTATATTCCCTGTGTCGTACAATTATATTGTATTTACAGTACTCTGCTCTTTTTCTTATTTGCTCGTTTTCTTTTTTTAGTTTTTTTTAAAAAAACTTTATTTTTATACAATTTTAAACTTCCATTGAAAGTTATTATAAAATATTGGCTATATTCCCTGTGTCGTACAATACACTTTTGAGCCTATCTTATATCCAATAATTTGTACCTCCCACTCCCCTTCTACTATACTTCCCCCCGACCACTGCCAACCTCTAGTTTGTTCTCTGTATCTGTCTGCTTCTTTTATGTTGTATTCACTCGTTTGTTGTATTTTTTTAGATTCTACATATAAGCAAAATCATGCAGTATTTATCTTTCTCTGTCTGACTTATTTGACTCAGCACAAGAGAGACAAGTCCACCATCTTGTTGCAGATGGAAAAATCTTATTCTATTTTATGGCTCAGTAGTATTCCATTTGAATATATAATTTGGTTGCATTTTCTACTGGTCAGTAAACATTGATTACATGGATGTTTGAATAATGGTTAGAAGAAATCTTCACATTACCTAATTTCATTTTAGTTTTTAACTTGAAGTTAAGGACTAATATAAATAAAATGTTGCTAACAATTCAATATAATCCACATAAGTATATTTACTTCTTAATTAGGTGGAATAATCTTGTAAATCTGATTTACACTTTGGGGTTATTTTTCTTTGTTTATTTTGTTTGTTTGTTTGTTTGTTTGTTTGGTGGCTGTGCCCAAGGCATTTGGAAGTTCTTGGGCCAGGCATCAGACCTATACCAGAACAGAGACCCAAGCCACTGCACTGATAGCACCAGATCTTTAATTTGCTGCACCACAAGGGAACTCCAAGTTTTCTTTTTCTTTCAGTGTTCAATTGAGTTGAACTGATTTTTTATTTAAGTTATACATTTTGGATTCTTTAGCCTAATGTGGCTACCTGAAAGCTACTGATTTCTTTATTTTTAAATTTTAGGGGCTAAGCCTAGTAAATGTAAATTTTTAAGCACAGAAAAAAAACTGAGGTTGAAAGTACATTTTTACTAACCAAAGTATGAGTATTAAATACACTGAATGGCATTTAAAATATGGATAATAATAGTATTTTTGTTACAGATTTGCACTGAATTTTAAAGATAATGTTTTTATAGCATTTAGTACAGATTTTACATGTAGTAAATACTCCCCAAATGGGAATTATGAGTATGACAGTACTTAAGGCAAAACAAAGACAAGTTAAATAAATGATCATAAAGGGGATATTCCATTTATGTGTTTTATACTTACAAAGGTAATATTAAAACAAGATTAATTCTTATAGGACAAATCAATTCTTGTTTGGAAATTACCTATCTTAAATAAGGTACAAAAACTTACATACCTGAAAAAATTACTTTACTATAGATTCAGTGAAAAAGTCAGAAAAGTAGATTCTGGTATATTGCCATTTGCATCTTGATGGGGAGGCAACTATTAAACAAGTAAATCAGTGAACAATATACTCTCAGATTCTGATTCAAGAATGGAAAAGGGAATAGCAATTTTTTGATTTGTCAGAAAGAGTTCTTCAGGGAATTACAGAAAGCCAGCAATGGAGAGAGAGGGAGAGAGGGAGTGTGTGTGTGTCTGTGTGTCTGTGTGTGTGTGTGTGTGTGTGTGTGTGCGCGCACGTGCCTGAGAAGAGTTTGGAACCACCAAAAGTACTAAGGTCTTAAAGGGAGTTGAGCCTAAGTCTATATCTTTGAAATCACGTAAGATTGCCACATATTATTTAACCCAAACCTAGCAATTCATTTTTCATTAAGCATATTTATACATTATAACTGTCTCATCAGATTTATTTCTAAAGAAAATCTGTTATTTAAATTTATAATTTATATTTTAACATTTATTTGCTTGAATATTTATTGAATTTGATCTATACCATGCCAAGAATTATTGTATGTGCTGGGGAAGTAAACATGCTAGTGAAACATTTACACTCCTAGAGATTTCATACTGCTTTGGAGATAAGCATAAGCAGTCAATTCAAGAAAAAAAAGAACATTACATGTTGCCTTAGAAGGAGATAACCACAATATAGTACTATAAAACAGTATAAAAAAGGATTGTGCCATTGCAAGAAACTCTCAAATTAGGGCAGGTCTATTCTTTGCTGGAGTTCTACTTCTCTGTCCTAAATGGATAGTTCTATTTACTACTGCTTACACTCTGAAATGTAGTTTGGGAATTCTACCCAAAGCTCAAGTCTCTCTTCTCTTGCTAACTATCCTAGCTTGCAGAAATGCTGTTCCAAATGCTCACTTCCTCCCTACTCTGTCGTTGCTGATGACTTTGTTGAAGAGGGTTCTAACCACAGCCATAACATTTGCTTGGAGCTAGCCTTCTATAAAACTAATAAAATCATCTAATGCTCTATGAGCCATCCCCTTTATTCCAAACTCTCCTAGGTGGTATATAAATATACTTAATTTTGCATAAGGCAACTAATTTATAATTATACTTTAACAGATGTGGAAACTGAGATCTACAGAATTTAAGTAATGTGCCCAAGAACATACTTTATAATCATATTGTTTGCTATTTTTGCTATTGCATTTTATAAATTCCTTATATATTTTGAATATTAACCCCTTATTAGATATATTTTTTTTAATATTTTCTCCCATCCCATGAGTTGCTTTTCCTTTTTGTTAATTGTTTCTTTTGCTGTGCAGAAACTTTTTAGTTTAATGTAGTCTTACAGTTGATTTTTACTCTTGTTCCTTGTGCTTTTGGTGTCATATACCACCCTTCCCCCCCCAAAAAAAATTACCTAGACTAATGCCTCAAATAATAAAGGCCATATATGACAAACCCAAATCTACATCATACTCAATAGTGAAAGATTGAAGCTTTCCCTTAAGATCAGGAAAAGACAAGTGTACCCAGTCTCACCATTCATATTTAACATAGTTCTAGAATTCCTAGCCAGAGTAATTAGGCAAGAAAAGATATATAAAGTCATCAAAATCATAAAGGAAGAAGTAAAATTGTCTCTATTCCCAGTGATATGATATTGTATATAGAAAATTCTAAAGATTCTACTCCAAAACAGTTAGATATAATAAACAAATTTGGTAAAGTTTCAGGATACGAGCTCAGCATACAGAAAATCAGCTGCATTTTTATACACTAATGACAAACTATCTAAAACATGAGTAAAGAAAACAATACTATTAAAAACAGTAAAATTCTTAGGAGTAAAAATAATCAAGAAAGTGAAAGATTCACACACCCAAAACTATAAGACATTGATGAAAGAAATTGAAGACATAATAAATGGAAAGCTATCCCATATTCCTTGATTATAAGAGTTAAAATGTCCATATTACCCAAAGTCACCTATAGATTTAATTCATTCCCTATCAAAACACCAATGGTATTTTTCACAAAAATAGACAAAACAAATCCAAAAATCATATGAAATCACAAAAGACTCTTCTTGGTCAAAGCAATCTTAAGAAAGAGCAAAGCTGGAAGCATCATACATCCTGATTTAAAAGTATATTAGAAAGTCATATTACTATGAGGAGTTCCTGCTGTGACTCAGTGGTTAACGAATCCAACTAGGGACCATGAGTTTGCGGGTTCGATTCCTGGCATCGCTCAGTGGGTTAAGGATCTGGTGTTGCCCTGAGCTGTGGTGTAGCTCACAGACATGGCTCCAATCCTGCATTGCTGTGGCTGTGGTGTAGGTCGCAGCTGTAGCTCCGCTTAGACCCCTAGCTTGGGAACCTCCATATGCTGTGGGTGTGGCCCTAGAAAAGCCAAAAGGACAAAAAAAAATATATCATATTACTATGGTATGGTACTAACATAAAAACAGACACACAGACTAATGAAACAGAACTGAGAGCCCAGAATTACACCCACACTTACACGTTCAACTCATATTTGACAAGAGAGCTAAGAATACTTAATGGGAAAAGGATAATCACTCCAATAAGTTATATTGGAAAAACTGGATATCTCCATGTAAAAGAATGCGAATAACCCCTTTCTCACAAACATTAATTTGAAATTCATTACAGACTTTATTACCAAATATAAGGCAAAACATCAGCAAAATAAACATATTTTTAGAGGTTAAAATAAAGAGGATACAGTGTGTCCTCTAATTCTGGTTCCTAAACTGGGTGCCATTAGGCAAGTTATTTGACTTTCCTATTTTTATTCCCTCATTTGAACTAAAAATTGTTCTTTTAATCATTCTGTACAATGCCACATTAACAATGATTATCTTAGAACTGACACTGGCAGTTCCTCTGGTTTTCAAAAAATCACTATTATTGTGAGAAGTTACATTAACTCTTGGACACAGTCTCTCTGAAATCCAAGGATATTGAAAAAAACAGATTTAGTGACATAGGTGGGAAGTTTAGGAGAAGAGCATTTGGGGGAAAAGAGAAAATAAATGGGTCAAGGGAAACATGTTTGCAGGAGGTCCTCCAACAATGTGAGCTGAAGATATCCTCTGAGGGCTTATTTAGGAGGCTCCATTGAATCGGGACACACCAAAGGAAACAATTTATTTTTATTTTTTATTTACTGATTTTATTTTTTAATTATGATTTTCATTTTTTCCATTATAGATGATTTAAAGTGTTCTGCCAATTTTCTACTGCACAGCGAGGTGACCCAGTCACATATACATTCTTTATTCGCACATTATCATGCTCCATCGCAAGTGACCAGGCATAGTTCCCAGTGCTCTACAGCAGGATCTCATTGCTTATCCATTCCAAAGGCAATAGTTTGCATCTGTTAACACCAAATTCCCAGTCCCTCCCACTGCCTTTCCCTCCCTCTTAGCAACCACAGTCTGTTCTCTATGTCCATGATTTTCTTTTCTATGGAAAGGTTCATTTGTGCTGTTATTAGATTCCAGATATAAGTGAAATCATATGGTATTTGTCTTTCTCCTTCTGACTTACTTCACTTAGTATGAGATTTTCTAGTTCCATCCATGTTGCTGCAAATGGCATTATTTTGTTCTTTTTTATGGCTGAGTAATATTCCATTGTGTATATTTACCACATCTTATTAATCCAATCATCTGTCAATGGACATTTAGGTTGTTTCCATGGCTTGGCTATTGTGAATAGTGCTACAAAGAACATATGGGTGCATGTGTCTTTTTCAAGGAAAGTTTTGTCCGGATATATGTCCAAGAGTGGGATTGTTGGGTCATATGGTAGTTCTATGTATATTTTTCTAAGGTACCTCCATACTGCTTTCCATAGTGGCTGTACTAATTTACATTCCTGTCAACAGTGCAGGGAGGGTTCCCTTTTCTCCACACCCTCTCCAGCATTTGTTATCTGTAGACCTGTTAATGATGGCCATTCTGACTGGTGTGAGGTGGCACCTCATAATAGTTTTGATTTGCATTTCTTTAATAATCAGTGATGTTGAGCATTTTTTCATGTACTTGTTGGCCATCTGTATATCTTCTTCAGAGAAATGTCTATTCAGGTCTTTTGCCCGTTTTTCAAATGGGTTGTTGGCTTTTTTGCTGTTGAGTTGTATAACTCGTTTGTATATTTTAGAGATTAAGCCCTTGTCAGTTGCATCATTTGAAACTATTTTCTCCCATTCTGTAAGTTGTCTTTTTGTTTTTTTCTATGGTTTCCTTTACTGTGCAAAAGCTTGTCAGTTTGATTTGGTCCCATTGGTTTATTTTTGCTTTTATTTCTGTTGCTTTGGGAGAGTGACCTGAGAAAACATCTGTAAGGTTGATATCAGAGAATGTCTTGCCTATGTTCTCTTCTAGGAGTTTGATGGTGTCTTGTCTTACATTTAAGTCTTTGAGCCATTTTGAGTTTATTTTTGTGCATGGGGTGAGGGTGTGTTCAAAGGAACCAATTTAAAATGAAGTGAGAATAAGAGCCCTGATCTGTGTCCCTGAACCTTGGCATTCAGGAAATATTTTCAATAGCTGTGTTATAATGAACTGTGTACTTTAAAAAACATATTGAGGTGTAATTAACAAACAACGTAACATTAGTTTCAGGTGTAAACCATAATGACTTGATATTTGCATAAATTATGAAGTGATTATCACAATATTTGGTTAACATCTGTCGTTATTCACACTTACCATGTTTGTTCTTGTGGTAAGAATTTTTAAGATCTACTCTTAGCAAGTTTCAAATATGTAATATGGTATTATTAACTGTGGTCACCATGCTATATATCACAGTAAGTCTTTAGTTTTCTAATTCAGTGAGTTTTTTTGTTCTGATGCAATTCTTACTTTTATTTTTATTTTTATTTATTTATTTATTTATTTGTCTGTCTTTTCAGGGCCACATCCGCGGCACATGGAGTTTCCCAGGCTAGGGGTTAAATTGGAGCTACTGCTGCCAGCCTACACCACAGGCACAGCAATGCCAGATCCTAGCTGCGTCTGCAGCCTACACCACAGCTCGCAGTAACACCAGATCCTTGACCCACTGAATGAGGCCAGGGATGGAACCTGCAACCTCATGGTTCCTAGTCTGATTCATTTCCACTGCACCATGATGGAAACTCCATAATTCTTGCTTTTAGAATGAAATCATTTACCTTTGAGACATTTTCTACAGAAAACCATTCTTAATGGAAACTAACAAGTTTCAAGAGTAAAGTAACATGGAGTTCCCTCCAAGGCACAGTAAGTTAAGAATCCAACTGCAGTGGTTTGTGTCACTGTGGAAGGACAGAATCCATCCCTGGCCCAGTGCATTGGGTTAAAGCATCTGGTGCTGCTGCAGCTGTGATTTAGGTTGCAACTGTGGCTTATATTCAGCCCCTGGCCCAGGAATTTCCATATGCTATGGGTTTGGCTATTTTAAAAAAAGGGTAAATTAACATTATAATTAAGAGAAATGCTTTTGGCCTTTAAGATTTGTATATTTTTAGCAACAGTATCATACAAACTGCTTTGGTGTCATTGCAATACTTTGTTTTTTCAGAGAATTTTTGCAAAATGGATCACCAGATATTAATATCCATATCAAAAATTATCCTGTGTGATATTTAAAAATGGCATAAAAAATATCACAGACATGCATAAAATGAAAAAATGTTGTTGATTTCCTTGAATTGAAAGCATCAGTAAGTTCAGACACAATTATCTTAAAATATTTTAGAGAAAGACAAAGGGTGAAAATTCCAAAGCTTAAGAGCAATTGCTCCAATTTCATAATTATCCTGGAGTCACTGAAAATATATAATTAACTTCCATGCTCTGGGAATTCTATATGCTCATTAAACACAACTCTGGAGTTCCCTGGTGGCCTAGTGGTCAAGGATCCAGCATTCTTACTGCTGTGGCTTTGGTTTGATCACTGGCCCAGGAATTTTTACATGCCTCAGGTATGGCTAAAATAAAATAAAATAAAATATCAACTTATCAGCTCTCTGGTACACATGTCCTGTCTGAAGACCAAACTGCAAAAACAGTTAAGGGATGAAAGTTTTGTATTGTGCCAAATTAACAACAGGTGAACTAATGAGATAATGAGAATATTCAGGTAGTGAAAGTTAAAGAAAGTGTGAAGTGAACAATTGACAAAATAACTGCCATCACTCTTGACATTTTCAATTCTTAGACTGAAGGGGGGCACCAACTAATGCCTGAAAATAAAATTTTAAAACCTAATTAGAGGATATTATATGTAATGAAAAGACTTGTTATAGAGCCCAGAGTATCAGTAGCCTTATGACCCAAAACAAGATGACTGACATTGTCCTGATATTTTACCTCATGTAATTAGTGCAAATATCAATTAGTACTTAGAAATGGCAAATCAGGTACACTTTCAGCTTTTAAATAGCTGAACAGATTGGAGGAGACAGCGAAATAAATGACAAGTTGTGGTATAAAGCTTCGTAAAGCAGGTTTAGACATAAAACATATTCTTATTATAATTTAATAAAAGGAGAAATAGTCTGAAAATGAGTTTTAACAAGTTTTTGAAAAGTCTCCAGTAACCTACTCTGTGATCCTACATTTTGTGGTTTCCTTTTCCATGTAAATTTTGGCTTCATTTTAGACAATGACATTTAATTTCTATTATATGGATTTGACATCATTTTATAAGTTGTAATACTAGCATTCTGTTCTAAAACTTACAAAAAGGGCAAAACATGAAAAGACATTATCACACCATATTATAATCCTAGTAGATCATAATTTTGTGAAGGTATATAAATAAAGGTAGGTCAACTGCTCAAAAAACAATCATACATTTCAGTGGCTTAATATAATGAAAGTTTCTTTCTCACTCACATCATAGTTCAAGACAGGGAGAGGGGTATGAGAAGAACTGCTCCATGCCATCGTCAGGAACAGAGTCTTTTTAGATTCTCAGAGTCATTTTCATTACCCAGGCATTAAAAAAAAAAAAAAAAAAAAAAGAGGAACAGAGGAAGATTGTCTTGAAGAATTTTTTGATGTAGACCTGAAATGGCATATTTCACCTCTGTATGCATCCCACTCTCCAGAATTCAGTCTCATGAGAGGTCTGATTATAAGGGAGACTAGGAAGTACACTGTAGCTAAGTGTTAGGCTAAGTGTTACAAGGAGGTGAAAGATTTGGCAAACACATGGGCATCTCTGCCATAGCTTGATCTTTTGTTCATCAAATGTGTATTTTACTCTGTTCACTAAAGCCCATCTAGTGCTTAGCACTATGTACCTACCAATATGGACCTATATGAAAGATATACATGTTATCATTTATTGTGGACTTTTAAGTGACAGGTATTGTGATTAGACATTTCAGTTACCAGTTTGTTAGTTCCTTTATCAAAAATATTTATTGGGAGTTCCCATTGTGGCTCAGTAGATTAGGAACCTGACTAGTCTCTGTGAAGATTTGGGTTTGATCCCTGGCCTTGTTCAGTGGGTTAAGGACTTGGCATTGCCGCAAGCTGCAATGTAGGTCACAGATGCAGCTTAGATCTGGTGTTGTTATGGCTGTGGCATAGGCCTCAGCTGCAGCTCCCATTTTACTCCTAGCCTGGAAACTTCCATATGCTGCAGGTGCAGCCCTGAAAGGAAAAAAAAAAAAAAAATTGGCATTTACCTGTGGGATATACTCAAGCTAACATGATTTGCAAAGTCCTTTGGCATTTAAAGTCTGATGGGCAAGATATACTTTGAAATGTGCTTTTAAACAAAATAAATACAGACTTGTAAAGTTCTAAAGAAATTTTTTAAGGTGTTGATAGAATAACTGGAAGGAAAACCCATTTAAATGAGAAAATTCAGGTAAGGTCTCTGTGGAGATGATGTTTAAACAAAGCCCTGACGATGAGAACAGACAGTTTTGAGGAGAGCCAGGGAAGAGCATGGAATGTCAAGAACCAACGAGAGCAAAAGTCCTAATGTGGGAAAAAGAGCTCTGTGTGACAGGACAAAGAAAAGACCTCTACTGCTGAACCAAAGTTAACAAGGAGAAGACTATAAAGTATAGATAGAGATAATAAAGGCCAAGCCAGGTTAAGGTATAAAGATTGGATTTTTTTTCTACGTGCAAGAAGGCACAAAAATATTTCAGGCAAGGAATTGATCAGATTCATAATTTTTAAAAAGTCTCTTCAGGAATTATAGAAAATGATTGTAGAAAATGGGTACAACTGGAAGTTAGGAGCTTTTACCAGTACTTCAAGCATGATGGTTTGGACTAGGAGTGGAGAAATGGAATTAATATAGATATATATTTTTAAAACATCATATTAAAAAGACTTGCTAGTTGGAGTTCCCTTCGTGGCTCTGTGGTTAATGAACCTGACTAGGATCCATGAGGATGCGAGTTCGATCCCTGGTCTTGTTCAGTGGGTTAAGCGTCCACCTTTGCTCTGAGCTGAGGTGTAGTTCGCAAATGTGGTTTGGATCTGGCATTGCTGTGGCTGTGGTGTAGGCCAGCAACTACAGCTCTGATTCAGCCCCTAGCCTGGGAGCTTCCATAAGCTGTAGGTTAGACCCAGAAAAGCAAAAAAAAAAAAAGAAAAAAAAAGAAAAAAGACATGCTAGTTCATTCCTACATTCATGCAGAATCCAAAGGATGATGGTGTCAGTTAATGAGATAGGGAAGAATGATGAAAGGGATTTAGACATGTACCCTGTTGATCAAGATGGTGAAGTTACAGAATTAACAAAAGACTTCACCCATGATCATTAAAATGCTCAATGATAGATTTATGGGTGATTTCTGTTTAATGGGCTTAAATCCTGGAATCACATCAGGAATGACTTATTAGGGAGATTCTCAAGGGAACTCCATGATCCTTAATAGAGTAGAAGGTAACCTCTCTATACTCCCTGGTGGCCCAAGGGGTAGCTCTACCTCAAGGTCAAAGCTTGCAGTCTCCTTTCTATCTTATGAAGAGCTCAGACTTAGAGTAGGGGACAGATGTGTTATTAACTAACAAGGTGGGTGATGACAAAACTGAAGAAAATGCTAAATTCAAAAGAAGTTGGAGTGAAGATATTCATTACAAAAATGCCTTTTGAGTTGGCCATTCAGTAGGAGTTCATTAGGGATGGATAAAATAGGAGATAATCACACTCTAATAAAATTCTTCTAAAAAGTAGGGCTTAAGGATAACTAAGGAATTACTCTATTACATTTGTTATTTTTTAATGTCATTTTCCTCACTATTTTAACTAATAGCCTTGGTTTTTCACTTAGTAATCTAAGAATTGTCCATGTATGTGAGCAGTTGTTAATTATATTGTTCAAAGAATCTACTTACTAATTTTGGTCTACTCGATATTTCAATTACTAGGCAGGGTGTTAAAATCCGTCATTATTATGATCGTATTTTCTCTTTGTAATTTGGCCACTTTTCTGTTTATAATACTATTATGTATGTATACATTTCACATTGTTTTATCTTCCCAGTAAATTAAAACATTTTTTATATTTTATAGATGGCTTTGTAAATAACATATACCTAGATTTTTAAAGTCCTTTTTGTCTAATTTCTTTTGTAACTAGAGAATTTATTCCATTCATTCATTGTAATAACTGATGGAGTTGAATTTAATTGCATCATTTAATTTTGTAGTTTTCTTTTTCTTTCTTTTGGATTCTTTTGGATCATCGTTTATTATACTATATTTACTCCTATATGTCAGAAAGTTGTATTTACTATTTTTTCTTATAACTTAGATATTGTATCAATGTTCCTTAAAATAATTCAAATGTTAATAAATATCTTTGCTCTCCTTAAGAATAATATGTATTTAAACCCTTTTAAATTTAACCACTTTAAGTGAAAATTTAATTCACTTAAAAAGATAGAATTTTATAATTAATATTGTCAATATTTATTTACATTTATGTAAAATATTATCTTAATTATCATTCAGTGTGGTATCTCAGAACTCCATTCTATGTTTCATTTCCTTCTAGTGAAGTTTAATCCCTTAGAACTCCTACTCATGAGGAAAATGGCAAACTCTCAGTTTTTGTTTTTCTGAAAAATAACTTTGAAAGATATTTTTGTTTTGTGTGGAATTCCGGGTTGACAGTTGTCCTGACAGATATTGAATATCTTTAATAACATTAAAGGTACTATCACTGTCTTCTGATTTTTCAAATTTAGCTGACAGTCATTACTTTTAAGGTAGTATAATTTTAATAGGCAATGTATTTTCTTCCACTGGTCTGCCTCCTCATTATTTCTGATCTATCTTCCAGGTTATTACTTCTCATATATTCTTTGTGATATGTTATTCAATATCACACTGTGTTTATAATTTTGTTTATAATATTTTTATTTTTTAAATTTTTAATTTATTTTTTGCTTTTTTTTAAGCACCCATGGCATAGGAAGTTCCCAGGAATTGGAACTGCAGCTGCCAGCCTAACCACAGCCATAGCAACACGGGATCTGAGCCACGTCTGCAAACTTCACCATAGCTCATGGCAAAGCCTGATCCCTGACCCACTTAGCAAGGCCAGAAATAAAACCTTCATCCTCATGGTTACTAGTCAGATTCATTTCTGCTGTGCCACAATGGGAACTCCTCATTTACAATATTTTTAATATCCTGGAGTAGTGTATAGATATTTTTCAAATCTGAGTGAACATTTTTATGATCTCTTTCTGTATTATCCAACTTTTGCTTTCCATTTTTATTTCTTTAAATAAATGATTCTTCTTTTTCAAAAATTCTGAATTTAGTAATTCTAATACCTGAAGTCTTTGCTGATCTGCTGTGATTTTCAATTGTTTCTGCCTATTTTCCTCGTGGTGCCTTGTTTTCTTCTACATTTATAACACTGATCCTATGAACTGTTTGTTTTGTTATTGTTGTTGTGTTTTTTGAGGTATGAGGTGAATGCTGTGGATTCTTCTGAAGAAGATCTGTTTTGTCTCTGTCAGATGCCCAGGGACACTTTCAGTCTAGTCCTTATTTAAAATAAACTTTAGGAGTTCCCGTCGTGGCTCAGTGGTTAACGAATCCAACTAGGAACCATGAAGTTGTGGGTTCGGTCCCTGGCCTTCCTCAGTGGTTAAGGATCCAGCATTGCCGTGAGCTGTGGTGTAGGTTGCAGATGCAGCTCGGATCCCGCATTGCTGTGGCTGTGGTGAAGGCTGGTGGCTACAGCTCCTGTTAGACCCCTAGCCTGGGAACCTCCATATGCTAAGGGTGCAGCCCTAGATAAGGCAAAAAAAAAAAAAAAGGACAAAAAATTCTTTAAATTATTTTAGTTTAGTCAATAAATGTAAACTTAGGCTACAAATCCTTATAAATGTGGACTTACAGTGTAGATTCTAAAAATAGATTTTTTTGAGATGTGCAGTTTTTATGTCCTCCTTTTTCTCTTTTCCCTCTTTCTTTTCCTTCTTCTGGTTTTGTTTTTTCTTTAATTATATCCAGGTGTGGAAGAGTAGGGTTATTTCCAGGTTCCTCAATGAGATTTTATGCCCATATCTCCTATTATCTGTCCTATTTTGAATAAACTCTGGGTTTTCTATTCTTCATGCTCTATGGAGTTTTGAAAATATACTCAAAGTTATAAGTCATTGAAATATGTCCTCAAGATGAAAACCAGCTTGGAGTTCCAAATGTGGCTCAGTGGGAACCCAACACAGTGTCCGTGAAGATGTGGGTTCAATCCTTGGCTTCAGTCAGTGGATTAAGGATCTGGCATTGCTGCAAGCTGCAGTGAGGGTCACAGATGCAGCTTGGATCCAGTGTTGCTCTGGCTGTGCAGTTGGTCTTCAGCTGTAGCTCTGATTCAGCTGCTAGCTTGGGAACTTTGATATGCCACAGGTACAGCCCTAAAAGGAAAGGAAAAAGAGGAAAACCAGTTTGAATAATCTATTCTCTCTGGTTTTCTGATCTTGTTTTGATTGGTTTGTAAAGATTCCTTGTATATTGTCTGCTTAGCAATTAATTTTCAAAAGATTATTTCTATGTTTTAACCAGAATCTTTAGATATTGTCTTCATGAAGGTCTATCAGAGGATACAGTCTACAATACCAGCAAATAATAATAATAATAATAGTAATGTGAAGGACAAGACCTTCAGAATAAATCTGAATACATTTTATAGCAGGAGGTTTAAAGTATAGAAATTTGTACCTTGATTTTTAGGATTCTTAAAAGGAGAGAAAACTATGTGTAACTGGGAAAAGTGATTAACAATAAACTAAATAAACATAGATGTGGTAGAAAAAGAAGTGGTTTCATGTAGCTAAAAACAAAATAAACTTCAACTGAAATCCAGAAAGAGTTTGCTTGTATAAAATCAGCTAAGCCTCTGTTGCTTTTTGTTGTTGCTTTTTTGCTGTCATTTTTGCTGAATTACAGAAAAAAAAAGTAGGACCAGGCCAGCAACTTGAAAAATTATCAATTAAATTTTCTCATTAGCTATATTTAGTTCCTTAATTGGCCTTTTTGACTGTGTAATTTCAAGTGATAATTATTTGTGGCACTAGCCCATTCCTATATCAATGTTATCTCTTAATTAATTCCAGAGATTGACATAACATTTTTCTATCTTCAGACACAGAAGTAATTTGTGAGTTACCATTTCTTAGACAGCACAGTCAGCAGCACTTTGAAAAATGGCAGTAAGGAAGTCCA
The DNA here is from genome assembly GCA_004024745.2 of Catagonus wagneri. Classification (NCBI taxonomy): domain Eukaryota; kingdom Metazoa; phylum Chordata; class Mammalia; order Artiodactyla; family Tayassuidae; genus Catagonus; species Catagonus wagneri. The sequence continues at coordinate 6,199,799 of PVHT021183526.1, read as the reverse complement.
ATTGCACAGACTTATACCACAATAGTTTTGATAATAATCTTGGAGAAGCTCTGCTAAAGAAGAATTGTACATATTTGGTGTGAAATAGAAAAAAAGGGAATTACAGACTAAAGGATGAGAAAAACATAAAAAAATAAAGATGTTAATTCATCTTTAAGAGAGAACTTGAATCTCAAGCAGAACTGTATTTGGATGAAATATATATATGTATATATGTATATATATATATGTAATGTATATAATTTAGTTTAGTTTTTATATATATATATAATCTATCTATATATAATTTAGTTTTAACAGAGAAATCCAGCAGTAATTGCTTTGCATCCCTGTATTTCCCATTGAATTGCTGAATTGCTTAAAGAAACACAATGAAAGAAGCAATGTTTCAGCAGTCAGTACTTTTCCATACCTGAATAGGAATTTCCATTCTTCAAAGCGAGAATGAGCTATTGAGGAGAAAAAGTGTGGCCATCCAAGAAAAGAAGGTAGGAAATTGCCATTCAGTTACCATAACTTTGGGATTCCTACTTCAGAAGCTACTTTCCTTATTAAATAAATCCTTTCTAAGGCTAAATGAGCTATGTTCCCTGTCCCTTACCTCCTCCCCATATTCAAGTTTAAAACTTTTCTTACATCCACTAAGTATTACAAATGGAATAGATGCTTATGCAGTTGCTACACTGGCAATAGGGAAGGATGTGCCCAGAAATTTCCTCAGAACAACGGCTTGGGGATTGATATTTCAGAGTCACTTACTTTGGTAAAGGAAGAAACTCATGCTTCTGCAGATGAACCAGAAAAAAACGTCTCATCTTCAGAGCAAAATCAGGAGTCATAAAGACCTTAGATTCCCTCCTTAGGCTAGTGAACCTAAAACATAAAATAATAAACAGGGAAAACTTTATAATAAACGTGTAATATATATCTCAAACCAAACTCTAATATAATGTGTAAAAGTGGTACTCTAGAAAAATTTTTATAAAATTAGGTATAAGACAAATGTTGAACATCGAGTTGGAAGTAAGATTCAGACTAATAAATACAGAAAAATAATGTATCCTTACGTTATTATTATACTGGCAAGGACCAAAACTGTTATAATTAAATAAGAAAGTGACTTTATACGGAGAACAATACAAAAAAATTGATCAAAAAATGTAATGAAGAGTTTACCAAGGATATTGGTATAAAGTGAAAATAGAAATAGCTAATCTGCATGTGTATGCATATATATCATGGCCAGTCAGATTATTTAATTCTTATGAATTAAATTTATAAGAATTATGGAGGACAAATGTGAAGATTTTACTAAATAGAAAGAAATGCCATGTTTGGGTTCTAAGATTAAGTTGTCAAGTTGTCATTACATCAGTTCTCCAAAAAATTAATTTGTAAGTTAAATTCAATTCTAGTCAATAGGATTTTCCTTGTTTTTGAATCTATATGTGTGTGTGCATATATATATACACATATAAATATATATATATATATATATATTTTTTTTTGGTTGCACTTGTAGCATGTGCAATTTCCCAGGCTAGGGATCGAATCCACACCACAGCAGCAACCCGAGCCATTGCAGCAACAGTGCTGGATCCTTAACGTGCGGTGCTACAGGAGAATTCCTGAATCTGAACATAATTTAATGTTTAGTCTATGTTTAGTAAGTATACAGAGTCAAAAGTAAAAAAACTTATTTTGGAAAAATAATACTAACAGATATACTTAAATCTGAACATAAATTTTCAGTGATTTATCTGTATGGAAGGAAATGCACTGGAAGAGATATATTGGTCAAGAAAATAAAAGAAAGTCAGAAATGGTCAATATAAATAAAAAACATTTCAATTTAGTAATAATATAACAAGTTAAATAGTAGCTATGGGACAAATGTTTAGTTAGATGAAGAGAGAGAGAGATTTATATTAACTGACGTTAGCATATTCCACATTTTGAAGCTTTAAATGTAAAATTAATAAAGCACAAACTAATCGAAGATACAATTAAACATAAATGTTTATCTGATTTTAGAAGAATGAAGCCTTTTTTTAAAATAAAGTATTCAGTAGTCAATGAGTAATCATAAAGACAGTTTGAATGTTTTTAACAAGGTAGAATTACAAACACTAAAGAAAAATATACAAACACTATAAACAAAATAAAAATCATTACATACATACTTCATATACATTATATGCATAAATACATGTCTACATGTTGTACTGTATTATATACAATGACATATGTATTACCTCAATAGGAAAAAAAGGAAGTCCAAGACACAGGCAATATGTAAATGAAAATAATTACACAGAGAATCATTTGTTAGTACTCAAACTCAGTATTAAGTACAGATTTAAAATGCTTTTTGTTAATTAAATTGACAAAATATTAAGTCATAACCTCACTGTTCTTGAGAGTAAAATGAAGTATTTGCTACATGGCTATCAGAATTAAAAACTGGTAAGGCTTTTCTGAAAGCTAATGTGGCAATGTGAAAAAGGCTTAGTGTGTTGGAACTCCGAGCTCTGAATAACCACTTTGCCATTTACTAGTTTTTTGACTTTGGGCAAATTACCTAATCTTTATTTGCCTTGTTTTTTTATGTAAAATGGTGAATATGAAGATTCAATTAGTTAATAGAGGTAAAGCGCTTAGAATTGTGCCTGTAATCATCATTTATATGATTGCTTTTATGTTTTTTGCAATATTTTGACCTTTCTGTATAGCTAATTTTTTTTCTGTTTGATGTTCTTTATTAATTTTCTTAGCATATTTAGGTACCAATGCAATAAAATTTCAGATCTATAAAAAGCCTCATTCTAAAAACTGGAATTCATAGACTTTCTAAAAAAATGTTGCTTATCTGGATTAATCTCCCTTTTTTCCTGGAAGGGTTAATACTTAAACATGTCTAGTTTCTCTGTCATCAATATAGAGAGAAAGGTTAATTCTAATGACTGTATAGAAAGCTAATGGAAGCATTCCCCTAGATACATTAATGTATTTGAATACTCTAATAATTTGGGCCCATCAGTAATGACCAATGTAAGGATTTATAATGATTATATTGATATGATATTTGAGGAGCAATGGTGATTTTGGAATCAAAGGCAGTACTAAAGATCCAGGTGATATGTGGGCATTGTTCCAAACAGATTAAATTCCATAAATTATGTGTACATCCCAGTATACAGAATGTGAAAGACTGTAGCTTCAAGGTCATGATCTTATACAGTCATTGAGAGAATACAGCAAGATTGTTGACCAGATGCTCTAGAACTGTTTTAGTACCTTGAGAAAGAGATCAGGCTTGCAGAGAATTTGCAGAAGGTGTCTGAGGCTTTATGGAAATAAACTTGGGGTTTTGTTTTGTTTCATCTTGTGTATTTTCTGGGGAGAAGGATTGTGCTAGAGAAAAATGATTTCCCCTAGTTTTTATTTTACTTGCCATTTGATCGTAGAGAAGGATTTAGTCACTCAAAGTTTCTCCCAAGATACCAGAGTACCTATTTTATGTTGAAAATAGCAGTTCAATGAGATGACCAGAATTATAAAAGTTTCTGTGGAGATCATACACATGGATTTATAGACTAGAAAACCTGGAAGAAGAGCTGACAGTCTCACCAAGGCCAAGAATTTTTATGTCTTTAATTTAGTAGACGAGACAATAAAATTAAAGAATGAAAATTAATTTTTGAAGTTGTTTAGCTAGTAAGTGGCAGAGAGTAGCTTGCATTCAGATCTTCCGGTTTCCAAACAGAACAACTCCTACCAGCGGCTACATTTTCTGTAATGCCCGCGGTCGCGAGACCCCCTCGCAACGAGCACACCAGAGTCAAAAGTCAAAGCCAAAACGGCAAGGGTCCTTTATTGCAGGTTCGAACCTGGACCCCTGCGCACTCATTACCAGTGACGCAAAGAGGTCCCGACTGCAGCGAGTACTGGGTTTTTATGGGCACACACAAACAAGTCTGGGGCTTAGGGGAGGTTTTCAAAGGAGAGGGATGCCGATTGGCTGATATTTGAATTGGGACACCGTCTGCTATATGATTGGCCAGGGATCGCGTGATCCATATTCAGCAAGCAAGCAGGTTTACAGAAGCAGATGTGGCGGTTAGTGACTAGCTATAATTGGCGCGCGCGGGACTTTTGAAAGTTGCAGACCTGGGGGGGATGGAAAATTTCCTAAATGGTAGCCTGTTATGTCTTGGCCGGTTTTATTGACCCTTTGTTGCGAAACACTGTCACAACTGATATTTAGCAAGCAAGTGATGTTACAGAAGCGAGAAGGGAGCGTTAAGTTTCAATTGCCTTAGGTTTCGTCTCTCATTTCTAAAGGTTTAGATTAGGTGTAAATGAAGACTAAGGTACACACAAATAAGTATTTCACTGTCAGTGTATTTAGATTTGTTTTTTCATTGGAGTGGAAAGGCCCTGTATTTTTGTACTCAGAGAAACATCTCACCTTCCAAAGTACTGACCAAGAGGATCGTGATGTTCCTCTCAAACAGGCTAAATTGTAGATAGGCTTTACCTGACTCCAGGCCCCTGACCTCTCTTTTTCTTTGAGTAGTCTTTAAGAAACTTCCTTCTCTGCCCCTTTGAGTTGTAAATCTTAAAAAGAAAAAAAGTCCCTTGCTGGTTTTATATCTAGGACTGTTTTATTTCAAGGACATAGGACACAACCCTTTGATATGTAATCATCAATGTAGTTTAGACCTCTCTCAATCTCTGTGGGAGGGAAAGAAAACTTTGGTGGGCACGTTGCTTCAAGTTATAAAATTACCTCCTGTCATGAAGATACAGGAAAGTTTACTTTTCCTTTGGGTAAAAATGTTATGGCCCTCTGCATTATTTATTTCAGTTCTTACCAAAATGCTGCAAGGATTTGAAGGATTTGGAGTGGTGAGCCACTTAGCAGGGATGGTTCCAACTCGGAAGTGCCACAGCAGCACCTGGATAGAGGCATCGGCCAGGCCAGGTAGGAGCCTACTCAGCATTAGGGATGGAGGCAGTCAGGCTCTCTAGGCAGCAGCTGTCTGCTCTGAAGAGCCATTCGGGGAGCGGGAAGGGAATTCCCCTTAAAGCGACAGTGTCTTAGGTCGAAAGTTACAGCTCTCATTAGGGTACTTTTAAGAGGCCATTCCCAGTCGTCTCCATTGGAATGAAAAACCGGTGCAGCAAGTTGCCTTGGAGATCGCAGGCATGTCTGAATCAAGTTTGCGGAAGTAAAGTGTATAACAAATTTATTCATGCCCTCAGAAAAAGCAGGCCACCCTGGAGTAGGTACTCGCCCCATTCACAATTGGGTTTACCCCTATATCCCTGAGCTCCAGACCTGATTGGGAACCTGATTTCTCCTGCCCCAGGCCCACTAATTCCTCCTGCCCTGGCCCCCCTGTGTGGGCTGAGCATCCACTGATCTCTGTATGGGGGTGCATTTTGAGCCTCCAGCTCATTGCATCTGCATGGGGGAACAGGTAATATAGAGGCAGGGTGAGAAGTGGGCCACATATCTTCCCAGTGGGAAGCAGGATGGAGGAGGCCAGGTTGCTCAAGGTGGGGGAAGGGGCATTACAATGACACATGGCCAGAGGCTTTGGAGTTTAATCTCTTTGAAGGGGACTTGAAGCCTGTAACAAAACCAATTAACAAATACAGGTGACCTAAAATCATCCTTTTCTGCTCCTCCTTTCAATTCAGATCTCTTTCTCCTATTGCAACAGTTTTGAATAAAAGCTTTGAATAGTAGCTTTCTCCACCTATTTAGTAGTGTAGCACAATTTACGTTATCATTTCATCTCATTTCTTCAAAACATCCTGCTCATTTTTATAGAAACTATTAAACCTATCATTTGATATTACCTTGATTTTTTAAATAGAAAAGTAGTTGTTACCACTGAACATTACTTCTTCTTTGTTACTGTTTCATTATTCTTCCTCTTGCTTCTCATAAAAGTTCTCTAAATCCTGCTGCATTTGCTAATTGTAAGGGCTAAATAAAATCTGATTTGCAGTTTTGCATCTGAAAAAACACTGTCAAATTGTCAAATTCTTTAACAGACTATTGTAGCTTCTTCCTTGTTTTCCTTTATTAAAGGTCTGCACAATTTCAAGCTTTTCAGAGCCTTAGTTTTTCTCTGAGTTGGATGTGAAGAAAAGTAGTATGAAATTAGTGGGCCAACAACTTGCAAGATCAGTCTGACCACTCTATGCACATAATTAGAACTAATTGAATTAGTCCCACTCCTAGCAAAGAAGTAAAATCAATATTATAATTAAAACTGCATTTCTGTATAATTGGATTTTCAAATGAAACCTGAAAAAGAGGGAGTGGAGAGTGTTTCTTATGTGTAAAAGTAATTAATATTTGTATTAAGTTTATATCTTTAAAAATAATCCTGCAGAAACTTGTGGCAACATCCTCAATTTCATTGCCAGAGTTGATTATAGGAATTCCTCACACTAATCCTTGAAAAAACATCCTCAGAACTAAAAGCTTTCTTCCTAGCTGTTGCCACTGAGTTGTCTTTCTTTCCTGTCTCAAATATTTCAGTCAGATTCAACATTAGGATTTTCAGGGATCATTTTACCCAATGTGTTTGTTAAATCATATCCAACCCCCCACACACACCTAGATCAAAAGAAATCAATCTGAAAGATCTGGGAAGTTTAGGTTTTGATCTATTAGTTCTTTCCCTGAAGTTCACTGTCTTTTCTTCAAATGCTTTAGCCACAATTGCACTTATAGATGGAATTCCTTTTTAGAATGTGCTGTCAGAAGACACTCACATTTATTTTTAAAAAGTCATATGATTGGGCCATTATTGGAATGACTCTTCTCTCAGAACTTAGTGATTGAGGGAAGTTAAAAAAAATGACATTGACAGTCATGTTCCTATGTCAGGAAGACTGTTAAGTACAGGGTTGGGATGAAGGAGAATGCACAGGTAAATTAGGTCTAGATATTAGACTCAAAGTTCTTTCAGTTGGGAAAAGCATAAAATTATACACACAAAGAATTAGGGAAAAAAAGCAGCGTAGGTCATGTGTCAAATGTGTGGCACAGACACTCATTATGCAGGTGTGATGAAGTGGGAAGGTTCTTGAAAAAAGTTGGAAGACCTGTATATAAAACTTGATAGATAGAAGCTGAGCACTTAAGTCACTTGGTCGGTGTCACAGGCCCCAATTGTCTCATCTAATTTAAAAATGTCGAACTAGATTAGAATATTTTATGCAATTGTGAAATTCAGTGAAATTCAGAAGAGGAAGATCAGGAGTTCCCATTGTGGCTCAGTGGAAATGTATCTGACTAGTATGTATGAGGATGAAGTTTCGATCCCTGGTCTTCATCAGTGGGTTAAGGAGCCGGAGTTGCTGTGAGCTGTGGTGTAGTTTGCAGATGTGACTCAGATCTGGCATTGATGAGGCTGAGGTGTAGGCCAGAAGCTGCAACTCCGATTTGACTCCTAGCTTGAGAACCTCTATATGCCACAGGTGTGGCCCTAAAAGACAAAAAAAAAAAAAAAAAAAAACAGGAAGAGGAAGATCAGATCTTGGGATGGAGCAGCCATGGATGGTTTAAGGGGGCACAGGAAACATGAAGTAATATTGAAGTACTAAAAGGATGTTGTTAGACAAGGTATACAAAAAGAGAATAAAGCATGATAAAGGCAAAGAGTTACTATGTCTCCTGTGTTCACTTCTGTGTTCTCAGGGCTGGCCAAAGTACTGATGTACACACATTTTATAATTCATACTTGTCAAATTAACGATTTAATTGGGAGATCTTCCCATTGTTTACACACGTGCTGACATCTAAAAGATCATGTTCTGTTAATCACTTAAAGACTCTGAAGCCAAGAAATTAAGCAACCACAGACAAATTTGTGCAGAAACCTTCTTTGGTGACTTCTAATGGATGAAAGTGAGTATTTACCATCTCTATCCAAAACTTCTCTAACTTGAATGTGAAAAGATTATTTCAAAATTTCCAAGGTCTTGTGATTAATAAATAGAAAAATTCCCAGTTGACCTATACAATGCTCTTTTCTATGTCAGTTTCTGATCTAAGGAGAATTCCTTAAACTGCTTCTGAACTTGACCTGTGACATGTACTTTACACTTCTCCATTCTCTTCTATGTTCTTGAATCATGCTGTATTACATTGCCTTTTTTCAGCTCTTTGGCCTTTAGAACAACAATTCTCAGTTAAGTTATTTATGGATTATCTTCTGAAATGCCTCCATGCCCCAGTATTTTTTCCCCTCCTATGCTGCCTTTAAATCTTTGTGCCCAAGGAGTCCTCTCTCTTGTGGTGATGTCTTCTGGTGATGTCTTAACCAGTTATAGCTAGGATCAATTTTGGATTTTGGAAGAAGGGGCATGTTGCTTTGTTTCCGCTGAGTCTGCTAAAGTTGTAACACTCAAAATAGAAATGCCCTGAGAAGACATCTTTGCTTGCATATCCATTTCTTGGCAACAGATAAATTGTTTCTCTATAGTTTTCTCTTTGAATTTTATGTTGGATCAGTTTTTAACCTGGAGACCATTCTCTTTTGAGTAATACTTTTTCAATGTGTCACACCTGGAGATTTATCGCACCGATACATCATCAGAGTGACTGCTGGCTCTGATGATGTATAGCTTAATACATCACCAAAGCAATTTCTCATTCAGGTTACATATTGCATAGGAATGTGAGTGCTTGTATTGTTATATATATATATATATATATATGCCTACAAGAAATTAAAGAAGCTTTCAGAGAGTTTACAAAACTCTTAGATTAGTCTCAAATCTAGATAGGTGATAAAATTAGCATTGCATCTTGATGATGAATGCTACACTTTTCTGCATAGTGGCAGTTATCTTCTTTATAAATTTTTATTTTTCAGTATTAAATATGTACACTTAATAAAAATTTTAAAAATACAAAAATATATACACCAAAGACTGTATTTTCCTTATGTCTATATCTTACACTTATCTAGTATTGTTATGCAGAGGGAAATGATGTACCAACTCTTTTAGAATACGCATACAACTACGTATATATCTTTTTTCCCCTTTGTATGCAGTCAGTAACATATCCATCTGATTCTTTTTTGCTCCATTTCACAGTATAAATAGAAATTTCCCCTTGTATATACACATAGACCTTCTATATTTTTTCAGTAATATCATACATCCTCCTGTTGTTTCCTTATTGTTATCTTTGTGTTCTAAAGTGATATTAACATTTTTATGAAGAATATTGAATTTTCCTTATTTCATGTACAAAATACAAACTAGAACAAAGTTTTTGTGTTGTTGTTTTCCTCCCCTGCCCATTTGGACCTCCTGCTTCCCCTAGAACAAAATTTTAAAAAATGTCTAGCAAGAAAATGGAGTCAGTTTTTCTTCATCATTTAATATAGAGCTATCTTTTTTATGACAGTATACTATTCTACTAATTTCTTCTAGGATTTTGACCAAAATCCTAGAAGAAATTAGGATTTTCATTAGTAAGGATTTAAAATTTTTATTTTATTAAACATTAAATTAAGAAAATCTTACCAAAAGTGATAAAGTATCTACATTATTTTTTAAGGAATAAGCTAAAACTGAGGAGGGAGAAGAGGAAGAATGTAAATGAATTAAAGTGTGATTGAATGTATATACACTTTAAATAAGTGGCAACCCTTAACAGAAATATCCCAAATCATTACATTGCATTCATTACCTTCTTTATTTTTATTTATTTATTTGTTTTGTCTTTTTGTCTTTTTTTTATACAGAGCTGCACCCGCAGCATATGGAGGTTCCCAGGCTAGGGGTCTAACAGGAGCTGCAGCTGCCGGCCTTCGCCACAGCAACAGCAACGCAGGATCCGAGCCGCATCTGCAACCTACACCACAGCTCACGGCAACGCCGGATCCTTAACCCACTGAGCAAGGCCAGGGATCGAACACGCAACCTCATGGTTCTTAGTCGGATTCGGTAACCACTGAGCCGCGAAGGGAACTCCTATTTTTATTTATGATCTTAGTTTTAGTTTGTGTCATGGAGTATCAAATTTGCTGCCATAGGGAAAACAAAATTTTTAATGTTCTCTCAGTTGAGAAAAAGCAGTGAAAATATGAGGAATTCCAATCTGGAACATTTGTCTCCAATCCAAGCTATGAAAGTATTTACAATTAAAGGAAATATATAGAGTAGTTTATTTTTATTTATTTATTTATTTTTGTCTTTTGTCATTTTACGGCCGCACCCGTGGCATGTGGAAGTTCCCAGGCTAGGGGTCCAGTCATAGCTACAGTTGTCGGCCTTCGTCACAGCCACAGCAACAATGGATCTGAGCCGCGTCTGCAACCTACACCACAGCTCACGGCAACGCCAGATCCTTAACCCACTGAGCCAGGCCAGGGATCGGATCCGCAACCTCATGGTTCCTAGTCGGATTCGTTAACCACTGAGCCACAACGGGAACTCCAAGAGTAGTTTAAAAAGAGTAAATCTCTCCTCAAAAAAACAGAGTTTCTAATTTTTTAATTGTTTATTATTATAAATAATTAGCTCTTGTCATCAGTCCTTCGTTTAGTTTTTGCCTTGTGACTTTCATGATTTATTCTGTATGCTATCTAGTCTATGAATTCATAGTTTCCTCCTTTAATATTTGCGAAGCCACTTTTTAAAACACTTAACCAACAAACATAAATCCACAAAAGCAGAAATTTTGGAACTCTATGAGATTTTTTTTTGGCAGAATACTCAAACTTAATTTTCTCCTTTCTTTTTTCCTTGACCATCTTGACTTAACCGACATATGAATGTAAGAGTGTACAGATATTTAAACAGAAAACTTTGCATAATCTCATCTTAAGGGAAGAAGAAACTATTAAGTGTTGTAGCAGGGCAAATATATGTCATTGTGTGTGTCCATCCTCTTCAATCTAACACTTTCCCAACTGAGCTATTTTGGCCACTGACTGTGGATTCTCTTATTTTCAACTCTCAGCTCTCTTTTTCCTCTCCAGTGTTCTGGAAAAGATACATTTCTGAGTAAAGAATTTTAAAAATCTGAAGAGTTGATGGGAAGAATTTAGTTTGGAGAGTATAACAGAGTAAACATTTCATTTCAAAACGGGAGAGTGAGGGTAGAAGATGACACAAGCCTTCCGGAGAGAGCAGAGGGGATGGAGCAAGTGGAAGATGGAGGTAGAGATGGTAAGAGTTTAGAGAGTGAGATCAAAAATAGTGGTGATGGCTATTGACGATATTTTTTAACTCATATATATTTTTTTAATGAACTCTGATTAAAATCAACTTAGACCATACTTTCAGAGTTAGATCTTGTTAAGTGCTTATTCTGGCTATAAAGTGGAATGGGTTAAAATTAAAAGAAGGCCTAGCTACACAGCACACACACAGCATTACTTTTAAAAATATTTTTTTTCCTTTTTTTAAAAAATTAAAGTAGAATTAACTGCTTTAAGAAGCTAAGGTCCATTCATTCCTAATATAATCAGTTAATCCTCAGAAACAGAATACGTGACACCTTATTGATCTCATTTTCCCATCTGCTCATTTTGTAATCAAACAGTTCCTAGTCAATCTGGCATAGTAGACCAGTATGTTTAATGAGTTAGATTCTGGGGTTCAGACTCTAGCAGGACACTTAATAGCTTGGACGAATTATCTAACCCCATGAATCTCAATTTTATTTTCTAATCCTTACCCAAATTGTTGTTGTTGTTGTTAAGGATTGAGTGAAGTATTATCTAAGTTAATTAAGATACTTAAATTAAAATTAACTTAATTTGTCAATCTTAAATTCTTCTTTGTACTTTGGCAACCCATAATTGGCCAAGTAGGAAGATAACTATGGGATAGAAGACCTTGCTTTGAATTGAGTTTGTTAAGTATTAAGTGGTATTTCTTTGGGAGGAAAAGAAAAGTATTAAATCAGATTCTGTAATTATGAGAAATATTATTATACCTGTGTATTATACCTGTGTATCATGTTTCTGATTATACATTAGGGTTTATCAACAAAAATTGGACTCAGATATCTTTGTCAAGTGACTTTAACAGGAAGATTGGAACCAAGTTACCATATGTCCTTATCTTCCCCTATAGTCTTTATTTCAGTTATGTGTACAAGGTATAATTTGATTAATCAGATGATTTATCTTGATTTTTGCTTGGAAAACATAACCATGAAAGTGATGTGGTACACAAGCATTACTTTACATAACTTATGGCAAGAAAGAATAAGCAATGTCATTTTGAAAATCGTTCTCCAAAGAATTGATTGAAATATCTATAGTTATAAGTTGAACTTTATGAAGTAATTGTAATTTTAATTAAGCTATAGTTTAAATTTCAGAATTAAAATGTTTACTTATAAAACTTGAAAATTTAATAATGTAATGTATATTAAATATTTTTAAATAATAACAAATGGAAACATTTCTATTTGTAATAAAAACATAAAATACTCACTTTGTATATTTTGACCGAATAAGAGAAAATATTTATAAGTATTAATACAAATACAAGTAAGCGTTCTTTTTGAAGGCAGAAGACATTTCATTTTATTTATTTCATTCAGTTCATTTATCCTTTGCTTTTAAAACTGCCTATGATAACTTGAGAAGCCATACAAATTGCCTTAACTTTCATTTAATTAATTGTATCATCCATCAGTTTATCTTTATTGATACCTATCCATTATGAAAGTGAGGGGAAGGAATATTGTGAATAAGACTCTGAAATATTTCCCTTTTATTGATCATCTGTGAACATTAAAATATCAAAGTATTATGCAACAATAATGGCAACTTTTATTGAATCATTATATTTAATAGCCAAATACAATTTTCAGTGCTTTGTGTGTTCTTTAATCCTCCCAGCAAGTCTATATGGAGAATACTATTGCCTATATTTTTATATAAGAAAAAGAGGAGTTAATACTTCATCCAATGTTATATAGCTGGTAGGTGACGTGGTCAGAATACATAATGACACAATTTATCTTATGAAGCCTGGCAATTAGCCGCAAACTCTTGTACATACCACCTTAGTATGTATCATAATATGTCAGATGTATTAGAGGACTTTTTTTTTTTTCTTTGCTTTATAGGACCATACCCATGGCATATGGAAGTTCCCAGGCTAGGGGTTGAATTGGAGCTACAGATGCTGGCCTAAGCCACACCCACAGCAATGCAGGATCTGAGCCAGGTCTGCAAACTACACCACAGCTCATGGCAATGCTAGATCCTTAACCCACTGAGCGAAGCCAGGAACTGAACCTGCATCCTCATGGATCCTAGTTGGGTTCGTTAATGGCTGAGCCATATTTTTAAGTAATTATGAACTACTGTATTTAATATTGTTTGTGATCTTTTTCATCTTTTCAAAGAATTGATATTTGAAAAATTAGAAAATATTTAAAATAGTCAAAGACTTTTCTAATATACATTTGCTTGATTTAATATTTTTGCTGATTAGAAAAGAAACTTTTCAGTGACTCATAATCTCTGTTTCAGTTTGGTTCTTGCTTACGGACAAAAAGTAGAATGGATAGAGAACTTTTCATTTTTGCAATTGCTGTAAATTCTAAATATGTTTGAAATGTCACTGCACACTGTGTACCAGCTTGTTGGTACCAAGCGAAGTCAGAATTATTAATGAGAGACCTTTGCCAGTGAATGCTAGGGATAGTGAACAGTACCTTTCCATAAGTACAAATGAATGCACATTGCTGGAATTTCATATGAGATGATGAATCTCTTACAATGCTGGTGAAAAGGATAAAAATAAGGAAGATGGTGGAAAATAACATCGTGCTTAACTACTTTCTATTTGAAGGATAGAATGATGGGAAATGAGAAAAAAAGTGAGAAAATGGGGAGAGACTATTGAGACCTTGAGGAAGGAAAGACAATTAGAAAATTAAATAGAAAAGTAGGGGCAAATACAAAGGACTAGAGATAAACTCAAGGAAAAGAATGGAGAGGGTAAGGAAAACTAAATAGAGAAAAGAATGTAAAGCATTCCGTACACTTAGTTTCTTGCTTCACTTTATCCTTCTTATTTTCCCATCATGTTACTATCCCACAAAATAGCATGATGCTATCAAAATACAAAGTAAAACAAAAACCAAAATCCTCTCTTACCCCACTACTCTTAGCTATCACCCTATTTTCCGCCTTCTCCTTGTTGTAATTTCCTAAATACACTTTCTGACTCCTGTTCCTTCTCTTCTATTCTTTCAGCAACCCTCACTCCTCTACTGAAAGTACTACTGGCATAGTTATCAATGCCTTCATATTGAAAATTCAGTGGTCATGTTTGATTCTCAGATTACTTGATCTATCAACATATAACATGACTAACAATGCCTTTCTTCTTAAAATACTTTCCTCACTTGACTTCTTCAGCATCATGTTCATTGCCCTGTTTTTTCCCTTACTTTATTTTCTGTGCTTTATTAATCTCCTTAATAGAGATTCTGTCTCATCTTTTCAACGTCTTAATGTTGGAATTTCCTATTCTTATGCCCCTTTTTTCTTTTCTATCTATACTTCCCCAGGGGTTTTATTTGGCTTTGTGTGTTAAATATCATGTATACATTGATGACTGGCAATTTTCTATTACTAGTGTATGCTTCACCCTGATCTGCAAACAGATTTGCTGCTGTGTTTGAAAGGTGTTTAAATATAATAGGTAGTGCAAACCAGAGCTCCTGATTTTCTGCCCCACACAAACCAGATCCAGTTAAATTTGTCCCCATTTCAGTTAGTGTAATTGTATATTTCTAAATGCTCAGGTCTAAAGATCCTGAATTCATTCAGGTGTTTTGTTTTTGTTTTTTGGTCTCATACCTCATATTCGAAAATTCTGTTGGCTCTATCTTCAAAAAATATCTAGAATCTTCACATTTTCCACCACTTATTATAATCACCCTAGATTTATCATACTCACCTTACCCTGGATTTTTTTGTCCTAAGTAGTCTCTCTGCTTCCATCTCTTTCATTTTTGTCCCCAAAGTCTATTCTCAACAAAGCATTCTGTGTGGATCTACTAATGTATGAGTTAGAAGATGTTACTTCACTGTTCAAAACTCTCTAATAATTTTGATTACAGTAGAAGGGAAATTAACATCTTTAAGATAGTCTAAAAACCCTACATGATTTTTCGTCTCACCCTTTATTACCTCTCTGACCCCTTCCTTACTACGTCCCACTTTTCATCAGCTATATGGAACTTCAGTCATTAGGCAGACCCCTGCCTCTGTAATTTTGCAAATTACATTTGCAAAGTGTAATTTTGCATTTGTTTATATCCTCTACCTGTGATGCAATTCCTCTAAATTGAACAATCTATCCATATGGTGAGCTTTCTCGCTCCTTTAAGTCTTTATTAAATGCCATCTTCTTGAGAGTTCTCTGATCATCCTATTTAATTTTTATCCCCTCCTCTACCCCAACTTGTCTTCTGGTCTTACCTGCTATATTTTCTCAATAGCAGTTTTTACTTTCTAACTTACTGTTTAGAGTTATCAACTTTTACGTTGTCTTTCCTACATATAAGCTCCATGAAGGCAGGGATTTTTGACTGCTTTATTTACTGATGTTTTCCTGGTACCTGGAAAGTACCTCATATATAGTAGGTATTCAATATATATTTTTAACTGTTGAGTAAATGAATGAGTGTTTGAGTAAAGGTGAATACTTCTAATTGAAATCTGCCTTAATTTAGAATGTATGCTATACTGACCTTTTATTTTAAACTTTTTTCTGCTGGCACTATCCGCGAACAATTAGGGCAAGCACAAATTGTTTTTGCCTAATTGCCTAACTGGTTGTACTCTCTGAAACTTGTTTTAGAGAACTAAAATTTTAAATTAAGAATCACTCTCTTTAGTATAGATGCTGATTTGGCAGCATTTTCTTAATCTGTTTAACTCCTAACATTATTTGAAATAGACTTTAAACTCCATGGCAAAACATGATGGCACTATTCATAGACATACAAACATACACACTCAGTGGCATTCTTTTATTCCACTTTTATCTATGTTTTGGAGGCCCATAAGTGCTTTTTACTACCATTCCTTTTATACTTTCTAGGATACTTGAACACAGGTAACTACAATACCTAATGGTAGCAATTTTGTGTGTGTGTGAGGGTTTCTCTCCTCTCCATGCTTCAGATTTCTGAAATACACTCAAAATGTAACTTTCTAATGTAGAGTATTATCAGTGGTATATACGATCTTAAGATTGAGCCATATTTTTCATTTATACAAAACAATGTTTTTCAGAATTCCTATTGAGGTTTTTCTCTTACATTAGAACATGTGGAAGCCAAAAATAAATACCATAGAAAAGAAGAAATTAAGACATGGTTGGAAACCCTGAACACGTACTCTTGAGTCAGAGAATATGTTATGTCTTTTAGAGGGGTGCAGTCCACCTTCAACCAGTCATAGTCTAAAAAGAAAAAAAAAGAACTTTTAGAAGAATTTCATTTTGAGGAAGGAAAGCTAAGTTTGTTCTGATGCCACTGAAAGTTCAATATGAGGGAGAAAGCTCTGTGTGAAAAATATTCACTGAAATTTCTGAGTTGTTCAAAATTGTGATTGTCACCTAGCCCAATTATTCCTGAGTCCATTATGATGATCTAAATGCTCCTGGTATATTTCCTAAATTCCTTAACCATTTTTTCCCATCAGCTCTTCTGGGGAGAGTCCTGAGCCATTTTGCACTGGTATAAATACTCAAATTTCATCTAATTCATAACATTTCTGGCTATTACAATATATATTTATAAAAACATTTAATTTTAAAGTGTATTCACTATACTTGACTGTTATTGGAAAACCCGCTGTTCATGTAAAATGCCTTTTATGTTTGGTTTATGAGTTAGTAATTGAGTGTGCATTTTTCCAGCTTGTAGACCATGGTTCATTTTGGTTCAAAATTTTGCCTCAAACCGCACTGAAAATTCAGTATAATTGGTAAGAAAAGCTACATGTTAGCAAATGGTTGCACTGCAGCTAGGGAGAGTATTTCTAAACTTCTTTTATGATATTTTCAGCCACAAAAAATTTGCAATCCCTGGCTTTGATGGAAATATAATGTTGAAATAGGGCAGCAGTTTTCAATTATTACAGCTACATTGTCTGTATGACTTTGCTGATCAGAACTTGACTTACTCTATCCTTAAAACAAACAAAAAAATAAAAATAAGAAGGATAACCCTTTATTCACATAAAGGATGCATTGCAAGGATACATTAAACTATTTCTATTCATAATATTATTTAGTTTTTGGACAAATGGTGCTATATAAATGCAAAGTGCTATTGTTCCTTTTACAGAGACTGAGATTTGTGTACAGAGGAATGAGGGTTGAGGACAAATGAAATGTTTATGTCAGCTTCATTTCTGAAGAAAAATACTTTAGAAATATCTAAGCTTAATCACACTTAGTTTTTCCTCCTCATAATTCAGAACACATTTATCTTTGTTCACCCACAAAACAAAGTAGTTATTTTTAGCATTTGCTGGGATCTTGATCTCAAGCTCATGAAAATACTTCAGCTCTCTGCACCAACAGAAGGAGCCCTTTGACAGATTGCACATTTGAGTTATCACAATCTTATGTGATCTTCCCACAGTGCTGCACACTTCTTATCTGATTCCGATAGCTCAGGGACAACTTAACACATTGCATTTATCTTTATTGTGATTTAATTTTGAGAAGTAAAGATCCCCGGAGCGGATGGAGAAACTACTCAAATTTCAAAATCAGGTTGCCCTGCTTGCAGATTGCTTATTCTGTTAAACACTTGGAAAGACACCCATCATGAGGTTTTGACACTCAATCCATTAGTCTTGTTTCGGCTTTCCTGGTTTTGGCTGCTGTTGGTGGATTCTCTGCGCCAATTTTTCTCTCAGGCTATGGCAGTGGTGCTTAGAACAAAGAACTCATTGTAATATCAGATTCCTGTTTACCAAGAGTAGCAAATGGTCATGGAAATAACCCCGTTGATTTCTCATAATCATTTGTGCTCACTACTAACAGGCTGTCACCTCAGATTCTATTGCTTCCCCACCTGAGGTAAAGAAGAGTAAGAATTTTTGTACATAGCTGTTGATGGGCACTTCTTAGGCCTTCATATAAGAATCAGTCCAATATCAAAGAATACAGGATCCAATTATTGGAGGTAAAGGTAAACTCTAGGGCCAAGTGGTAGAAAGTGCAACAGGCTGAGACTCAGGATATGCCTTCTGATAGTGATATCATCATAGGAATTGGGAAACCTTCAAAAACCCTCTTTTTTGTTATCCTCTAGTGTCCTTGATATAATATGGAGGTAGACTAGATAATTTCTTAGGTAGTATTCTGTGCTATCTTGCAGATAATAAAATAAATTCATGTAAAAAGTTGTAAACTACCTAAAAGTTTGATGATCAAAATACGTTTTTTTTTACTTTAAAATACTCAGAGTTAAATGAATTCATATCTTGTTCATATTTACATTTGAAAGTCATACATTTATATGTGATAAATGTATATGCTCCAAATTAACCTTAACAATGCTTTTAAATTGCCCATTCTCAAAAACTACAATGCACATGAATGTATATAACCACAAGGCCACTAGGTTGTGTTTAAAACTCTGATGATAAAAAGGAAAATAATTTAAAATATTAGAGTCACATTCGGTTTAGCAAAATACTCAAGGCATGCCTGAACCAAGATCAGGATTACTATCTTGCATTCTGTGAACATTCAGAAGCATGTGGGCTCGATGATATAAAGTTGCTAATATTTGATAACTTGCATAGTATAAAAAATATATAGATTCATATAGTTCAACTTAGTTAAATTGTTCAAACTGTATGGTTGTCTGTAGTTGAATAAACATAAACTAAGCATAGACATGATGCAAATTCCTCTGTAATGGTTTTTAACAGTTTGATGGTTGCCTCTAGCTTTAAAAATAACTTTTGATAAATTTTATTACAGTGAAATAGTGCACCTAGAAAAAAAATCCGTCTTAAGGGTGTCTTTCCAAAAATTATTCAAGACATTAGACTTTCCAAAAGCAAGCTTATAGGAATAGTTATATTCTGATTATCGTATTTGAAAATTTGTTTGGAAATAAGAGAGAATCTTTCACTTGATATACACTGATTAGGTGGGATTAAAGTTCTTATGTGCCCCCTTGCCAGCTTAGGATGCTGATTTTAGGACTTTAGAGAAGATGCAAGGGTGGGATTTTTGGTGCCTCTAACTGAGAGATAATGCAAGTTTACAATTTTATATAAAAATCCTAACAACTAAATTTAAGGTATAGATCTTTTAGTATTTCCCCTTATGACATTGAGCTAATCACTTCAACTTTCTGATCTTCATTGTCCTATTTGTAAACTAAGATATTTGATGAATGTATGTGTATATGTATACAGTTATTTATTTATTTTGTGGCCATACCCAAGGCATTTGAATTTTCTGGGCTAGGGATCAAATCCAAACCACAGCTGTGACCTCTGCTACAGTTGTGGCAACACCAGATCCTGTTAACCCACTGTGACAGGCTGGGTTAATGAATGAACCTGCTCCGCCACAGAGACGATGCTGGATCTTTAACCCATTGTGCCACAGAGGGAACTCCTATTTTTTTTAGCTCTAAAATTCTATGGAAGCATGAGTCTTTGACACAGACATGAATTTCCCATCACTAATAATTGTGTAGTTAAACCCTTGCTACTTTCTTTTCCCTTTATTATTTGTTGTTCCTCCAAGAAATAGATCAATATTAAGTCCTTCAGAATGAACTAATTTCATTCTTCAGAAAGAACCTATAAACTGAAATGAAAATATATTTTCAGTTTGTTTTATCATTCATGCACATGTATTAATAACCACCCACACTCCCTATACCAACTAGTGTGACCATTCAAATCTTTGAAACTAGATTGGGTTTCTATTCATTTAAAAACGATGTTGAAGAGAGTGATTTACTTAGAGATTATAAAAAATATAATAAGAAAGATTTGTGAATACGTTTCCCTGGAGAGAAATGTTGCTCTTCTGTGAGTCTCCACCTGCCAAAGTTTTTTTCTTAAACTATTCTAGCGAATGCTGTCCTTAGCTTAGCTGTGCTATATTATGTTCTTTCTGTTTCTCTTTTGTCTTTTTTTCTGTTTTCCTTTTTGACTAAGTTGACTAAGGACCAACTAAATATGATCCTAGTTATTGCTTGCTGATGTGTGACTGAATTTTAGACAGGATATATGATCATATATGCCTTTTCTGAAATAACATTTCATTTGAAAATATGCATTTAACAAATTCATGAAGAGGTTATATATTCTCTTGCATGTGTACTCACACATACACACACACACACACACACAACACCAGTCTACTAATGATGTATCTTGTTTCAAGAGTAAATTCACTTGAGGAGGAGAAACTGTGATGATAACCTTTCATAATGGTGGGATTTAATAAAATATAAGTTCCTTAATTCATTCAGATTTATGCTTATTCTTATTCTCTAATTTCCCTTGGTTGCTTGTAATTTGTCCCAAGACAGGGAAGTAGCTTTCTAAAGTGAATTGTCCGTATTCCTCCATATTTAGAAATATATTGTAATTTTAGTGAGCATATAAATCAGCCACTAAAAACAATAGAGGATAATACCATATAGTGTCAAATCTATCAAAGCATGAAAAGGAAAGACCCAGCGGGAACCATTACCTGTATGTAATTCCTTTAGAACTGAATGTGTTTGCTCAATTCCAAATATGAAGTTCAGGTCCAAATGTCATTAGCATTAGTTTAGTTACAGTCATAAATTGATATAAACTGCAAAATACACATTATGATCTTGTTATATCAAATGATTTAATATTACCTTGATATTTTCTTATTTGTCCTGTAAAGGGTAAGATATATTAGGATCAGATATGGCATTAGATTAGCATACCAGGATTCTCTGGCAGGGTCCCTGGCTTTGAAATAAGAATCATAGGAAATAAGCAATAGACTGAGCAAAAATGATGAACTAGCTAATATTGACCTGTGATATGCTTGTGGATTTATTATTGGAGTGCGCGCGCACACACACACACACACACACACAGACACACACACGAGGTATCTATTCCCAAAGAAAAGCAACTAAGAATGGTCTTCTAGTATATTTAGAGTATTTAGGTCAAAAATTTGTTTCAGGAGGTAATGAGAGAAAGCTAACCCAAACTATCTTAGGCAGGGGGAAAGGAGAGAAGAATATATTTTCTCATGTAACTAGCGAGTTTGGTGGTATAATTGTCTTATGAGGATCTGCTATAAAAATATCCTTGTTTGCCTCTGACTTTCTTTGAACACTGACTTTATTCGGCAGACAGGCTTTCTTCAAGCTCCCACCCCCAGATTCATATTCTTTCATTTTAAGAAATACATGAACAAGAAATTTGGTTCTATCCAAAATATCCTATGGACAATACATTGGCTTAATTTCTGTTTTTTTTTTTTTTTTCATTTTGGGTTTTGCCCATTCTTAATTTCTGGTGGGAGACAGGCCACTGAGACAGGGAAAGAAGGTGAAATTCTCCAAAGGAACCAAAAGGAGATGATGAAAAGGTATTTTAGGCAAATAAAAACTATAGTTATCTTGACTATTACATTTCTCCTCAGATTACTACATATTGGTATTGCCCAAACCATGTTACATGGATCATCATTCTCCATGAATATTAACTAGTATTTTCCAGGAAAATAGCTTCTATAGAGAAACAATTTAAAATATTTTGATTAATAGGAAAATAATTAATTAACAGGATATTAAAATTGTTTCTCTTCTACATTATTATTTACTGTGGTGTAAACAAGATAGAGGTCAGATCTGATATTTCCATAAGATGCCATGTAAGCTACAGATGTGGCGTGGTTCAGGTGTTACTGTGGCTGTAGCATAAGCCAACAGCTGCAGCTCTGATTTGATCCCTAACCTGGGAACTTCCATATTCCACATGTGAGGCCATAAAAAGAAAAAAATAGTAAATTAAAAAATTTAAAAAATAAAGGCAAGAACAATGCTGCATTTGTACTTTGTTTACATCCTGAATTCTTCATGTTTAACATTTCAAATATACAAAATTAAGCAAGTTTTTAGCTTTGTGTTGTTTTTAATGTATTTTTCATGGCTTTTTAGCATGCTCTTCAGTTTAGGAATTCCTAAGAAATTATAGTTATTAATGGTGTTTTTCAAATTATTTGACCCTGAAGCCATTTTTCATAATACATCCACTTACATCTCAAAAAATATATTACATAGCACTGAACTTGCAAAATTGTAGCATTCCAATATGTAAAGAATGAATAAGTGTGCAGATCTGAGACTATAGATTGAAATGGTGACTACTACTTCTTTTAGTATTCTCTAAAACTTGGTAGGACAGAATAAGAATACACTAATAGAAAATTATGCCCTATTCAAAGGAAACATCTGTTATATCTGAAAGCAGAGAAACTCTGAAACTCAAAACAATATATACATTCTCAGAAATCCATGAAAATTTAAACAAGCATAGAGGATGGAACAGAAGTTATACCACTATGAAAGATTAGATTACAGTCTAATCTGCTGCATAGAGGAAGTAAAAATCATGTTTTGTGTGCAGAGTACACATTGGCTAAGATGCAAATTATAATAGTTATTTGAGGCTTCAACCATCTGGACATTTACCGGAAGTTTCATTCAAATACAAAGAAAAAAAAAAAAAACCCACACTCTTGACTTTTAAAAAGTCAGTCTCCCAGAAGTGAAAGGGAAAAACTCATCAAACATTTAGAATGGATCTAATTCTTTTGGGCAGGGAAGTATTGATTGTTAACAAAAGACAATGAGAGCTTTAGGACAAAGAACCTACATCATCTCATAGTCTAATGGCACCAAAAGAATAGATGGCAGAGTGCAGTCAGATATACATCTTAGATTTTAAGACAGTTATAAAAATATTGGAATAAATAAGCAGTATGATTCTATGGCATGAAATTCTGGAATATATATGACTCTGAAAAGTCTAGGGAATTTAAACTTACTCTTCCAAGAAAATGGGTGGTACCTAAAGAAATCTGTTGGCTAACTGAAGAAGCTTTCTGATGAACTTTGATGTAAAGAAGTCATAAACAAACTATAAATAGGAAACATAACTATCTAGGTATGTGCGAAGTTCATGCTCTAGCAAAAGTTGACCCAATGGCAAAGTACAAAATGAGCCAAGGTGATCACAGAAACTAAACACAGTAAAATATTACTTACAAAATTGTTGTTGAAAACATGAAAGTTAAATGCCACACATAATCTATTTTTTTTTTATTTTGCTGCAAAGAACACCAAAGCAACAATTAGCAAAGTCAAAGTAGATCCTATGGATTGATCATTGTATTAGAAAAACATGAATTTAAAAATTTTGATAATTGTGCTAGGGTTATATCAGAAAACATGGTTGTTATATTATGTTGAGCCATATCATATGGAAAGGAAAGTGTGTTTTTATGTTTTTAAGTTCATGCCTCTCAAATGAGAACATTTCCAGCATCAAGTCAAGTAATTTATCATCATTTATACCATACTGTTGTCTCAGAATCTGTGGCTTATATTAGTCTGATTCATATTTGAACCATACCTCATTTATATATTTTTATCACCTTAAATTTCTTGTACCATTTTCTTCCTTTTCTTTGGTCTTTTGGTCTACTTAGGGCCACACTGCGGCATATGGAGGTTCACAGACTAGTGGTCGAGTTGGAGCTGTAGCTGCCCGCCTACACTACAGCCACATCAAAACCAGATCTGAGCTGCATCTGCTACCTACACCATAGCTCATGGCAATGCCAGATCCTTAACCCACTGAGCGAGGCCAGGGATCGACCTGCATCCTCATTGATAATAGTTGGGTTCCTTAACCACTGAGCCACGACAGGAACTCCCTCTTACCGTTTTCTCTCTTTATTTTTTTATTTATTTTTTTTTGGTTTTCAGGGCTGCACTCACAGCATATGGAGGTTCCCAGGCTAGGGGTCAAATCAGAGCTGCAGCAGCTGGCCAACGCCACAGCCACAGCAATGCCAGATCTGAGGTAACACCGGAACGTTAACCCACTGAGCAAGGCCAGGGATCGAACCTGCAACCTCATGGTTCCTTGTCGGATTCGTTAACCGCTGCGCCACTACGGGAACTCCCTCTTACTGTTTTCTTATTGAGTAGAAGCACTCTGTCATCCAATTGTTAATATAATAGGTAGTCTCAATTAGACAGTTTGTTTGAAATGAACTCTGTGACCCTTTCCAAGACTGACTTCATTAGCTTGTGCCTTGACTTTTCAGTATAGTCCAACTGTATTCTAAGGGTTTTGCAGAACTGAAAATGAGGCACTTACTTGCATTGTTCTCCTTAATTAGGTTATTTTTTTTTTCAATCTCTGTCTTCCTCATTTGTATTTCTGTTCCTTTTAGTGAAGTACATTAATGAGTATACTTCCATCTTTCAGTGTGGCATGAACATTTGATCTATAAGTCTTTTGTTGTTGAAAATATATTTATTTGCTCTCATTCTTAGTGGTTAGTTTTGCTTTCCTGGTAACTGTAAAGATAGTGTTCCACTGTTTTCAAGGATGCTGTCTAATATCAATCTGATTCTTTTTCTAATATAGTAACCCCGTATCCTTTACCTGATTCTATTTAAAATTTTATTGACATTTTTCCCTCCTGAAACACTAAGGTTTTCTAAGACTGTTCTTTTTGGGTTTTATTTTATGTTATTCACTCATAGTGCTTGGCCTTGAGAAATCCTTTCAGTCTGAAGAATTAAATCTTCCTCTATCTTATGGGAACTTCATATACATATGCTTCCATTGTCTCTTTGCTCTTTTTCTAAAACTATTATAAAACTATTGAATATTCTGAATTTAGTCCCTATGTCTTATCTTTCCTTTCCTTTTTTTCTAACTCTTTTAGTTTCTTTCAGTTTATCTTCCAGGTATTTTATAATGTATGTACTATGTTCTAATAATATGTTCATGTATATTATATATGGAGGCAATCAAATAATTAAACATTTCCTTAAACTTCCTCTGTAATCTTTATAACCTAAAAAAAAAAAAGTTCTATTTTTTATTCTTAGGGAAGCAAACATTGTAGTCAGTTACTCCATATTGTTTGGGGGGGGTTCTAGAGTGATCTAAGGACAATCCAGGTAGAAAGAAAACAAATGCATAGAAAGTACAAGTATATTGGAGTGTTAGTAGCACATGCAAAAGAATTGCCAGTCATGAAAACATCAGAAATTTGAGAAATCAGAAAATTTAGCTTACCCATTCACTGAATGTGAATTAGGTACAAAAATAGATTGAAGAGAGTATTGCTTCTGAAATAATGACTACATTTCAGAGAGTTAAAAAATAACTGACAGAAAGCACAGTAAGGTTCAAGCTAATTCATAGAGTTAAGAAAATAAAACTGAGGTAAAAGATGTAGAGGAATCATAGGACAAAGTAATAACTATTGAAGATAAAACAACCTTCAAAGCAAAGATGATCAAACAAACATATAATTGCAGTTCTAAAAGAGAAACAAGACAGTGGAATAGGAAAAAATATATAAAATTGTAATTTAGGAGATGTCCTTAAAAGAAGATATGAATCTGCATATTGCAAAGACACATTCTGTACCAAAGAGAACTGATTCAGAATCATCAATATCAAGCTATTTACTGATAAAATATTGTAACTATATGAGAAAGAATACTAAGAATACTATCAGCAGCAAGCCAAAAATATATTTATTCAGAATTTTCTAAGTTATACTATGGTAATAAAATACCCCCAAAAGATAATGCCACTTTATCAGACACACATTACCAATTATCAGTAATCTACTTTATAATTTTTAAACTAAGTATATTATTTTCAAACATTAATATGTCTTTTTACATTGTTATTATAAAAGCTGTAAATGTGCACTATAGAAAGTTAAAAATAAGAGAAATATACTATATTCCTACCACTCTCAAGTTGATGCTATTGATGTTTTATGTATATTATTCCAGATCTTTTCTCATGTGCGTGTATGTAGGTTTGCATGTGTCTGTGTGCATGTTGTGTGTACGGTAGAACCTTGTCTAAACTATTTCACTTGAAATTAAAATGTATGGCTACTTTATGTGAAAATCTCTGGTGTGTTTTTGGAGCTGTAGCTATTAATATGACATTAGATCAAACCAATTTTTTAATACAGTTACATATATAAATTTATGAGATGCTAAGAAATATTTATTTTATGCCTGTTTTATACTAGTCACTGAATAATTAAATAAGAACCATCTCATTTAGTCAAAAACAATAATAGGAAGAAATATAAAGAAGTAAATAATATTACCCCTACTTCATAGAAAATGATACAAGATAATAAATGAAAGATCTCTTAGCTTATTCGTAGACACATTTCTAACAAGAAAGAAAATTGGGATTTGTGTGGAGACCTAACCAAACCCAAGGCTATGCTCTTCTGCTATTGCTTTGTGCCTCATTTGTCCTTTCTCCCACAGTTTTCTCATTATTTCCTGAATAAAACCTGAGATAGTATCTTGGAACATACGTAAAGAACATTTACCCACTAAAAAACTGTCACTTTGAAGGACATGTCAGAATGATGGTGTATCTGTTTTCTTAATGTGGAAGACTCTCTGCATGATAACCAAAACTATTACTTGCCCTGAGACTCAGATATTTAACTCTTCTCAAAAATAATGCTGTTATTATTCCTTATAAAAAAGTACTCTTTGGTTCTCTTCTATTTACAAAATAAGTTTCATTAAATAAAAAGATCTGACTATTCAAGTCAGCAACCTTCTATGCCCTAAGCATCTGTCCTGTCCTGTACAACCAGTTAGCAGCAACACCTTCGCCCTCAGCAATCAGAAAATGTAATGTGAATTGTTCTTTTGCCGGATACCTTAATACACAGGTCTTTGGGTCAGAAACTAAATAAATGATATTTTTGTTTCTATGTTCTTTTACTTTACTGACCATAACTTTAATGCCCATGTGCCAAGTGAATCAGGTGTTATGGCTCCTTTGAAAGCCCCTTGGAATTTAGTTTGAAGGCTTGCTTTGGCCAAACATGCATATTGACCCATTCTTTGCTTTATTTCCTGTTTTAATTGAGTGTCAAAGGTTACACGTTGCTATTAGAGTAAGACATGACTGGCAGCAGAGGTCAGGGACTCTCTGGCATTCTATTAAAGCCATAAAAACAAAACAGAATGATAATTTCACCTGTTCTAACCTCAATTTTTCCAGGAAGGGACAGACATTGACCTTATTGTTTGTCAGGCATTGACTCTATAAACTTCAGCTACCCTAATTCTGCTTACTAAACAATAAGAGTCCTTTTACAACAAGGCTGAAAAATAAAACAATAGGAAGTACTCAAGAGATGACTCAAAGGAGAGATGTATCCAGGTGACAGAAAAGATAAAATAACTTCTTTTTTATTCCTAGGTCACATTCCTCATTTGTGTAGTTTACAACAATAAGGTTTTCTACCAACAACCTTCAATTTTATCCTTTGTGGAATACCTTATAACTTCCTTTATGTGAACAAGTAAAAGCAATAAATCTAATAAATTACTCAAGCTACCTAAAGCCTATTTGTGGCACTTGAAGCGTTTATGAATTTCTGTGAAAATTTTCTCCACCTTCCCTACACTTTAAAGATTTTGGCTGAAATATAGATAGATGCTTAAGGGCATAATTAAAATCTTTTCTCATCTCTTTTCTGAAGAAGGCAAAAATGGCAATAGTGAAGAAAGCATGCGTGAAATATTTCTTTTAAAATATTTGAAAACTGATTTATTATCAATAATTTATGATTATATACAGTCATCTTTATTCATATAAATTTATTGGTTGATGGACACTTAGTTTGCTTCCAAGTGTTAGCTGTTGTAAATAGCACTGCTATGAATATTGGAGTGTGTGTATCTTTTCGAATTAGAGTCCTTATCTTTCTGTGAATATATGCCTAGGAGTGGGATTGCTGGATCATATGATAGCTCAATTTTTAGTTTTTTAAAGTGCTTCCGTACAGTTTTCAATAGTGGCTGTATCAATTTTCATTCCCAGAAACAGAGTAGGAGGGTTCCCTTTTCTTCACATGCTCTCCACCATTTATTGTTTGTAATTTTTTGATAACAGCTATACTAACTGATGTGAAATGATACCTCATCATAGGTTTGAGTTACATTTCTTTAATAATTAACAATGCTGAACTTTTTTGTGTCTGCCTGTTTGCCATCTGTATGTCTTCTTTGGAGAAATGTCTGTTTAGGTCTTCTGCCTATTTTCTGCTTTTTTTTTTTTTTTAATATTGAGTTGTATGAGCTATTTATGTATTTTGGAAATTAACCCCTTTTGATTGCATCACTTGCAGATATTTCCTCCCAGTCCATAACTTGTCTTTTCATTTTGTTTATGGTTTCCTTTGTTGTGCAAAAGCTGTTAACTTTGTGGAATTTTTGATAATAATAAGTATTTCTTGGTGGTTTTCTATCGTTTGAAGGGAAACAATTGGTGGTTTTCTATCGTTTGAAGGGAAATGTAAATGTTGTTATTTAGTTGCATTTTTTTCATGAAGAATGGCAACTCTTATTCAAAGGCCATCTAGCAATCTCATATGTTATCTTCTTGTCCTCAGTTTAAGAAAAGTAATTTTTTTTGCTCTCAATCTGTCCATGGTATTGAATTTATGATTTGGGCTTTAACACTGAATTTTGGATTATTGGAATAGTAATCAGTTTTCTTTAAGATGAACTGGCTTTTTTAGCCTTTTCATTGCTAAAGCAGCAAGCAAAAAAAAAAAAAAAAAGCAAAACACCACACATAAATTTGTTGTGGAAATTAGGAAATTATTAGTGTTAACGGTTAATTAAAAATCATAGATGCTAATTCACAGGTTAATTAAATGACAAAAGAATTCGTAGATTACTTCTTAGAAGTTAGATGTGCATTTCTTGAGACACAATTTTTATATGGGAACATTAATAGTTATAGGAAAACTAATGATGTTTTAATTGATTTTTCTTACATACTAAATGAAATAAAGTTATTTGACACACATTTAACTGAAAGAGACCAAAATACTGGAACATAAAGAAGTAAAATTTTCTTATTTTAAAAATTGATTTAGAGTTTTCCACAAATGAATGATTTTAGCCTATTAATAAACTTAAAATAACATGACATCATGAGGAATATGTTTTATCCTGTATTTGCCCAAAAGCCAACGTAAGGGGAATAAAAACTGATCAACTACATTCAACTTCCTTTCCTTGGATTCAACTGAATTTTTTATCAACTTGGTCAGCAATACCTTAAAAACAAGATTGATTTTCCCCTCATATATTGATGGGCTATTAAATAATTAATGCCACTGACCTGAATTTGGTAATTTTTTCCAAGATGAAGAATTATTTTTAAATTGAAAAGTTAGCCCAATTTTTTCTTTTTCTTTTTTTTTGTCTTTTTGCCTTTATCTAGAGCCGCACCTGAGGCATATGGAGGTTCCCAGGCTAGGGGTCTAACAGGAGGTGTAGCTGCCGGCCTTCGCCACAGCCACAGCAACATGAGCTCCGAGCCACGTCTGCAACCTACACCACAGCTCACAGCAACACCGGATCTTTAACCCACTGACCAAGGCCAGGGATCGAACTCGCAACCTCACGGTTCTTAGTCAGATTCGTTAACCACTGAACCGCGAAGGGAACTCCCTGAATTTTTTATTTTTCTAAATCTATCCTCACTTCAGGGATTCAATCCCCTCTTCCCTGTGTGAGGGCTTCCTGCACCATAGATTTGTGACAAATGGCTCATAGTATATAACTGTTTTCTTATGTCTGGGACATTTACTAGCAGGTCTTATAACTATGAGGATGTGGTGGTATGACTCCTTTGTGAGTTCTCCAGAGGAAATTAGTATCTTCTTCATTGTAAAAGTCCCAATGATAAGTTTATTGCCTGATACATTTAGATACTCAACAAATTAACTGGGTTGGTCACATCTGGAATGTAATTGGGTCTTGGTAAAGATCCGACATTCTTTAACTATAATATTCCTGAATGTGTAATTACAAGAGCATAATGTATATTTAAAATCAACTAACTCAAAATATAAAAAGAAAGGGGATGGAGAACTGTATAGCGTTGTGATACAACTTCAAATTCATATTATTTAAGAAGGGCTCTAAATTTGATAATTTTTGTGTTACTTAAAAGAAATGGATACTGTGTCAAATTAATGTGTATTTTCTAGTGTCATATTAAAAAAGCCGTAACAAAACTCATACTCAATAAACTCTTAGTAATTAACTGACCTCTTCTCCATGTACATGTTACATTTCTATAAATAACTTGGTGTTTGAACCTACAAATTTAAAAAGGCATTAATTCCTTAACATTGACAGTGCTTTGCAAATCAGAAGCTAGCCATAAGAAATGTGAATTAAAAGAGTGACATGATCTTGGTTTTAGGAATATTTGGAGCAGCAATGAGTCTGAAAAGAGGATAATCCTATTTCATTCCCACTAATGTACGTATCCATGGAAACTCCCTTTTAATAGCATCCGCATCACCCTGGAAAACAGGTATGCTACCTTTTGAAAGTAAGTGCATTAAAAGAATCCAGCCCTTTGCTGAGAAGGTCAGCTCTTGAAAGCCTTCAAGAGCTTTGGTAGCTGAGAAAGCTGGAGGGCTGTAAATCCTTCCTTTCGTTGCTAAGAAGCTTGGCTCCTGAGAATCACATCAGTGCTCTCTAACACAGAGCATGGAATGTGAATCCTTTGTTCCCTGTCTATGATATTGCACTCCTGAGCA
The DNA here is from genome assembly GCA_004024745.2 of Catagonus wagneri. NCBI lineage: Eukaryota > Metazoa > Chordata > Mammalia > Artiodactyla > Tayassuidae > Catagonus > Catagonus wagneri. The sequence goes on along the minus strand of PVHT021183526.1, from coordinate 6,168,842 downwards.
CTTGTTTTCTTGGCTAAGAGAACATGCAGGAGAGGCCTATTATGCGAACCTAGAGATTAATTATGAATAGACACAAACTGAGAAAGATAGGCGAAAAGATGTACAGTGTGTAAAGAAAGAAGACTTACTTGAAAGAATGCCAGATGGCAAATTCCATTACACAGAAATATATGCACTAAAGTAATATCCACATGGTAACATTTTAAAATATTTTGTGATCTCAGCATTTTTTACTGTGATAAATATCTGTCAAGGAAATGCCTTCTCCATTGGATTATTCAATACACTTACTGAAAATAAAAAATGCAAAATGTCATAGTGCCTTTAAATCAAACTGTGATATACTGGAACTACTCTTCCTTTACTTTCTAGTAAGAGAAACATTTTTAAACAATGGATAATAAGTAATTATTGTTTTTCAACAAAAAATAAGCATAGCACATATTGGATATATGTTTAAGGCACTGCATCAAATTTATTCTGATGGCGCAATTACAAAAAACAAATATTACATATATGATGAAGAGTTTCATTTAGGATATATCTTTAAATATTGTAATAGCTGTGAAAATTGATATACTTATTTTTGTACATATTAATTTAGAGAAATCTATGTGGCCACCATTGAGCATAATAGCATCAGATGCTACTAGTAGCATTCAATCATTGAGTTATTAATAATGATGTTGGTATTAATAATAATAATGTTATTGATCTACTATGTATTTTAGGCGGTTTTATTTATTTATTTTTTTGTTTTCTGTCATTTTAGGGCTGCACCCGTGGCATGTAGAGGTTCCCAGGCTAGGGGTCTAATCGGAGCTACAGCTGCTGGCCTACGCCAGAACAACAGCAACGCGGGATCCAAGCGGCATCTGCAGCCTACACCCCAGCTCAGGGCAACGCCGGATCCTTAACCCACTGAGCAAAGCCAGGGATCAAACCTGCAATCTCATGGTTCCTAGTTGGATTAGTTTCTGCTGAGCCACAATGGGAACTTCCCAGGCAGTTTTAGAAGCACTTTTCATGTGTTGATTCTATCATGATGCCCAGTAAAGTCTTTTGAGTTAGCTGTATTCTTTTTTACATTGAAGACATAGAGTTTGAGTAATTTGTTCACGATCACAAAAGATAAGGTAAGTGATGGAGCTGATATACGAACCCATGGCACCAGCAAGGATATTATTTGGATATGGTAAAAAAAAAAAGATGTGTGTATTCTAAGAGTAGGAGCTTAGACATAGAAATGATAGTTGTTCTGTTTTCTATTTCTCTGTAGGTTATAAAGCAATACTTTATATATAAGCTGTTGTGATCTTTATTGCTATTACCTACATGGAGACAACATAGGACATTGCTGAAAAGACTGATGTACAGGGATGTCTAGTGATATTTCCAGTGCTATGTTGGTGAAGTGCAGGGTATAGAACCAAAACAAGCTTCTAACAATAATTCTGCTCTAATATCTTCCTCTCTTCTTTGTACATATTGCAACATGATTACTGTCAACCCAAGTGATGACAGGACAACAAAATGATAGTTAACAGGTATCAATTACCGATTCTTTTGCCACATGCCAAAGCCAGCAGCATGACTCAGAAACATGTGGTCATCTTTACTCTCTTCTCAAACCCTGTTCTTAAATTATCTTTTTTCTTTAATTTTTAATTTAAATATATTGCTTTTCTTTCAGTTTTCACTATTATGCAAATAGTTATCCATAACTTCATGCCTGGATAATGGCAAAAGCCTTTTGTATCTTTTCACTGACTCTGGATATCCTCATTTCAAATGAATCTCAATATTATGAATAATCTCTAAATTCTTGACAAAGACTATGTCCTGAAGCTTCTTTCTGCCCTAGTGTCCAAAACTTGAATTTGAAAATTAATTTTATATGAGAACACTGCCATCCAGATTTGAACCCTAATGCTTCACTTTTCAGCTATGTGATCTTCAGCGAGGACTTAAAATTTCTATGCTGTGTTATGATCTTTTTAATAGGGGTGGTAATGGTGCTTACTCATAGATTGTTATAACACTTAAATGAATTAACATGTAAAGTGAAATGAATATTGTCTGACATAACCATAATAATTACCAGTTATTATTATTATTATTATTATTATTATTAGACCAACTTATTTTGTTCCTCCATAGGATACCTAGAGGAGACATATGGTTAAATGCATCCTCCAGTCTGCTAGTTTTGAATTCTGGCTGCCTCTCTTAGTAACAGATACTGAGAAAACTGCTTGATTTCAGTCTCAGTTTCCTTGTCTGTAAAGTGGATTTTAATAACAATACCTCTTATGACAATTAAATGAGATAGTAAACATATAACAACACTGGATGTGACTTGTAATAAATGCTCAGTGGCAAGTTTATTTTTTTATTGAAACTATTTGTGGGAGGGGTTGTTAGAGTAAAAAACCCTGTGAAATGTGCTATGAAATCATTACCAGGAAAACTTTTTAGAATTATGCTACTTATTATTATTTAAACAAAAATTCTGTGGATGTAACCAGTTTTATAAATAATAATATTTCTCTTTTTTAACTTGCTTTCTATAACACAAACAAACCAACAAATGAAACCAAACTGTTTGGAATCTAAATTTAGGAAATGAATGAGATTAATTTTTTAAACTTAATGTTGCCTTCTTTCTATATTTCTACCTCAGTATGTCTTTTCTCCCCGAACTGAAATGTCTACTGACAAAGTAGGGATGTAGGATTTTGCTCCATTTTTCCCCCTTAAGCTACTGCTAGGTTTGGTTTTCTGTCTTTTCATTTTTATAGGTTTTTGGTGTGGTGTCCTTTTGGCAGACAATAGAGTTGTAGCCTCTCTTACTTCTGGTGTTTGCCTCCCCTGTGGCTGAAGTTGGTATTTGGGGAGGGGGGGCTTGCTATAGGCTTCCTGATGGGAGTCACTGATGTCTGCTCACTGGTAGGTGGGGCTGATTCCTATCCCTCTGGTGGCTTTGTCTCTGGGTGAAATTAGAGGTGTCTGTGTGCCTGAGGGGTCTTTAGGCAGCCTGTTTACTGATGGGTGGGGCTGAGGTCCCACCTGCATTATTGTTTGGTCTGGGGCTTCTCAGAGCTGATGGGAGGGACCAGATTTTCCCAAAATTGGCTACCTCCAGAGATATGCAGGCTGATGAATGTTCCCAAGAGCTTTACCTCCTATGCCCTTCCCCCACAACAAGCCACAGTCACCCCTGTTTTCCCAGGAGATCCTCCAAGAATTGCAGTCAGGTTCCACCCAGATTCCTATGGAGACTTTGCTTTGCCCTGGGACCCAGTGCATGTGAAAGTCTGTGTGTGCCTTTCAAGAACGGGGTCTCCATTTCCTCCGATCCCATGGAGCTCCTGCACACAAGCCCCACTGGCCTTCAGTGCCAGATGCTCCGGGGGCTCTTTCTCCCTGTGCCAGATCCCCAGGCGTGGGGATTTGACATGGGGTTCTGAACTCTCAGTCCTTTAAGAGAGTCTTTGTGATACAGTTACTTTCCAGTCTGTGGGGCTTCCCTGCCAGGAGGTGTGGGGTTGCTTATATAGAGTAATCACCCCTGCTACCTCCTGATGTGGTCTCCTCTTTGTCTTCTGGAGTAGAATATCTTTTTGGAAGTTTCCAGTCCAGTTGGTTGAAGGTTGCTCAGCATTTGGTTGTAATTTTGTTGTTTTTATGAGAGAAGTTGAGCTCCAATCCTTCTATTTCACCATCTTAATCCAATCCCTACTATTAGGTTTGAACAGTCAATTTCCATTTGTAAATATCTTTGGATTTTAAAAGTTCTTTGATTATTCAAATATATTATTTCCCATGTATTCATTTAAAAGTCATAATATCTTTCCTCTGTGGGAGAGAATATGCTGATTACTGCCTCATGGGTAAGTTAAAAAAAATAATTTAACACATACTATACAGTGTAATATATGATATATTTGCCATGGATATAGTGGAAACCGATATAGAGAGGGTTTTGCTGCTGATAAAGTGAAAAATAAATGCCTCATCAGGCCATTTTCACAAGGTTTTCTAGTCTGAATTCCACCACCTCCAATAACTGGTAGCAAAAGCCCCCCATTATTTCCTATATATGGTTCACTATAAATGCATGTAAAGTTTGAGATTCCAACAACAAATGACAAAGTTTTGTTGAATGAATTTTATAAAAGTTAGACTTAAAGGGAGTTCCCGTCGTGGCTCAGTGGTTAATGAACCTGACTAGTATCCCTGAAGACGCAGGTTGGATCTCTGGCCTTGCTTAGTGGGTTAAGGATCTGGCATTACAGTGAGCTGTGGTATAGGTTGCAGATGCAGCTTGGATCTGGCATTGCTGTGGCTGTGGCTTAGGCCAGCAGCTGTAGCTCTGATTAGACCCCTAGCCTGGGAACCTCCATATGCCTTGGGTGCAGCCCTATATAGACAAAAGGCAAAAAAAAAAAATAGACTTAACATAAATTAAGTAAGAACTCACAAATATTCTTTATTTTGAATTCAAGAAAAGTATATACTCTGGAAGGCTCAGAAATCAGTCCTCCCAAAAGTGTGTGTTCTCTTAGTAGGTGGTAATTTGACATATACATTTTCAAAATAAAACTTGTTTTATTTCTTTGATTTACTTGATTAATTACCCTCCTCATTTCTGAAAAAATGAGCAACATATAATTTTTTCTTTTTTCTGACTTTGCCCAGATGTAGGAAAAAAATAATTCCTATTTGTTATCATTTTTTCTGTCATCACATTTTAGTCTATTCCTTATTAAGAGCCAAATATTTTCATTCAAGCTAATGGGAACTATTACTGCTGACATTTTTCTTTGTTTTCTGATTTTTATCCTTAAATAAAACTTAAACTTTCTTACTTTATAGGGGAAAAATTAAGTACCTTCTTAGTTACTACTTGGTTGCTTTTTACTTAATGGAACAGATAAATTTTAGCAAGTCTAGTTGAAATATTTCCCAGTGAATTTCATTGTATATCACACAGGGGTAAAAATGTACCTAATTCAACTCAGTTCAAATCAGCAAATATTTATTAAGCATCTACTGCCTAAGATATGATGCTGAGCACCACATGACACACAGAAAAGAAAAAAAATTGGCATTCCGCAATGTAATTAATAATCATCCTAAATGGAATCATTAATATGCAAGTAAGTAAAATTTGAAGGAGAGCACATACGTCTTATAAGACATTAAAATATATATTATGAGATTTCAGAAAAAAATGATGTCATACTCTGTTTTATGAAAACAACCAATAAAACCTTTAGGGCTTTCTGACTGCGGGAGAGAGGGCATTCCAGTCAGAGTAAAACTCCTAAGTTGAAGCAGGAAGTTAGGAATGAACAGAGCACAGGATATGTGTAGAGGAATACTAAGAAATAGAGACAGGCAAATATTGCAGACTTAATCATTAAGACAGTTGTATCGGATTAAATAAATATTGGAGGAAAAAAATAAAGGCTTTTTAGCAAACAAATTTAAAAAATGGAACAGTTAAAATTATCATATATGGAATGATACAGATAAAGGACCATAGAAATGGGGTTTATCATTACATCTGTGATGGTTAATTTTCTGTTAACTTGACTAGGCTAAGGGATGTCCATATAGCTGGTAAAACATCATTCCTTGGTGTGTCTGTAAGGGTGTTTCTAGAAGAGATTAGCATTTAAATTAGTGGACTGAGTAAAGACAATTTGCCTTTGCTGTCACCAGTGTGGGCAGGGATTACCTAATCAATTAAAAGCCAGACATCTGAGCTCCTGCACACTCTGTGACTCGCAATAGTTAGTGTTCTGATTCTCAGACCTTTGAACTTAGACCGAGTTAAACCACTGGCTTTGCTAAGCTTCCAGATTGCAGATGGCAAAACTTGGGGCTTCACAGCCTCCATAATCTCATGAGCCAATTCCTACAGTAAATTTTCCCTTCCTTTCTTTCTTTCTTTCTTTCTTTCTTTCTTTCTTTCTTTCTTTCTTTCTTTCTTTCTTTCTTTCTTTCTTTTTCCCTTTCTTTCTTTCTTTCTCCCTTTCTTTCTTTCTTTCTTTCTCCCTTTCTTCCTTCCTTCCTTCCTTCCTTCCTATCTATACTCTCTATCTATCTATCTAATCTCCTATTAGAATCAATTCTCTCAAAAACTCTAATACAGCATCCTTCCAGTTTTCTTTCTTCTTTGGCACAGGAGATCCATCTTGACATCCATAGTTAGTGGGAGATGGTAGCAAAATAGTTTCTCTGAATGTTGGTGGAGGAACAAAGGACATAGCAAGATATAAAATACTTCTGGGGGAAAAATAATGTGAAATTGAGAAAATTGCCAGAGATAGTTCCCATTGTGGCTTAGTGGGAAAAGAATCTGACCAGTACCCATGAGGATGTGGGTTCGATCCCTGGCCTTGCTCAGTGGGTTAACTATCCTGCATTACTACAAGGTTTGGCATAAGTCACAGTTGCAGCTTGACGTTGATGTGGTTGTGGTGTAGGCTGGCAGCTGCAGCTCTGATTCAACAACTAAGACAGGAACTTCCATATACCACAAGTGCAGCCCTAAAAAGGAAAAAAAAAGTCTCCCCCCAAAAAAAGAAAAATGCCATAGTGATTAACAAGTACACACTGATCTCGGAGACATGTTAGTAAGTGAAAAAGAGCACAATATAGAACAATGCATACATTTTCTATTTGTGGAAAAATAAAACAGAATCCCCAAACTAAAATTAAAACCTGATGGATATAGCTTATGTGGACAAAGACAATTTATAAAAGTTTTCAAAAAAACTGCCCTAGTTGTACGTTCAGGAGAAGCAGTCTGCGGTTCTTGGTTAGGAGGGAGAATATGTCTGAATCACTACCACAGTTCATCGAATTTGGAAAAATATAGAATGTCTTTGATTTGATAAAAGATGGACTATTGGTTTTACCCTTTGCAAAACCAATATCTCTATTTTCTGATAGAGAAATAATACTAGCTAACAAAACAGTGAATAGTGTTGGTTCTTCCTATAAAGCCAAGAATGTTAGTGATGCTGGAAAGATGTTACCGTAATCTGGGTTCTTGTTCACGCAGTCGAAGAATGAACTCTGTGAACACAGAGGCAGCAAGTTAGCAATGTCTTTATTACAGGAAAGCAAACAGCTCCCAGGGCTTCTAGGAAGAGGGAGAAGAGTCCTTCCCATTGTCTTATAGGGGTTTTTATCCCTTAAAGATGGGGGTGGGTACCAGCCTGGGGTCCAGAAATATGCGGTTTTCTCCCATTGACCTTGCTCAGTTACTTATATCAGTCCTTGTCTAATAGGAGTTTTAGGGGTGGAAATGTCCCATAAGTTTTATGATTTCTTTGCCCTTCTCTTCCCTTAGGTGGAGGCACCATTCCTCTCATTCCTTTTCTATCAACTGAGGAATGGGTTAGAGAATAAGGTCCATGTGGGCATAGGTACACTTTCTACAGTAAACAGGGCCTGTGGGGAATTACTCTCTGGAGCCCTTAAACCACAAATATTAATCAATAGTTATGTCAAAGAATGCATCAAAGCCCATGTTCCTACACTGACTACCTGAGTTAATATTCTGCCTCATTAGGATGTCTTCTCCAGAAATTAATTTATAATTAATATTTAGAAAATCTAAATTTTTTTTGCTCATTTAAATTATCACTTGGGGAGTATGAGATATTAAGAAATTACTACTTATTTTCCCTGTCCAAATGAAGCATAAATTAAAATTCACCATGGAACATGGAAAGAAAGAGGAGGAGGGAAAGGTAGAGGAAAAAAGTGAAGCAGAGGCATGGAGCAGCAGTCACATGGCTGCTGTTGAACTCTTTTAGCAAGGCACCCAAGGTTAATACACTGGCTCACAGACTTTGATCCTGTAGATAATTACTTGGACAGGGGAGATGGCCATTCAGTTGGACTTTCTAATGATTTTAGAACTCATCATTAGGGACAATGTTACAAGTGTTTACCATAAAAGGGAGTAGTTTATGATACTAAACATATAGTACTGATATAACATAAAAATAACATTGAAAAAAATAATATTGAGAACCTCAGCTAGAATTATTGAACCTGTGAACAACAAATGAAGTTTACTTTACCTGGTTTTAAAACAAACAGGGGTGATGTTGAACAAAATGAATCCCAGAGAGTTGAATTCAAGGTCTCAGATTTGACTGGCTTTAAATACATTAAGCCGTAAGTAGATAGAAACAATGAGTTTCAAGATCCATATTTTTGGGAAGAGGCAGTGGAAATGTAAAATGGCTACAGTAATGAACAGGCAAAGTTGTTTCAGGTACTTCACAGTGAACTAATGGGACACAAAGCAGGAAGCTCTGGACAAAAGCAAAAGAAGGGAAGAAAAAATATATCTTTTTTCGTGTAGAAAATATAACTTAGCCAGTCAGGATTATGGCAGTTTACATAATTATTTTTTTCCAGTGTAATGCTTAAATCAGTATTAATTTACAGTATAAAGACCTAGTTTATACTGTTGATGTTCCATTTAAAAAAATTGAACTGAAACTTCTGGAAGACGTTGTCTTTCAAGTTACCCCATTGCTTCTGGCACTTTCAAATGTCTGACTCTGGGTTATAAGGAAAGAAAACTGTGAACAATACCTAGCTGGGAAAAGAAGTCTGGAATTTTCCTTCCTGATATAAATAGATGTTTCAGCAGAAGTCAGGAAGCTATAAGATCTTCCTGCTAAAGTGTTGCACACTTGGACTTCTGACCCAGATGGAGTGATAGGGACTGGGGATACTCTCCCTCCTGAAACCAAACAGACACGTTCTGAGAAACAGTTGTTTTCAATAAACTTGACATCAGACAATGACATCCAGGGGTTACTGCAATAGCTAAAATCTGTGAAATGAGTTCTATGATTGCCCTAGCTTATTGCCTAGAGAGAGTTCCCATGCAACTGCACAGGGGGAGGAATCCAGGTGAAGCCTGAAAGTCTCCCTGCATGGAGGTAGTGGAGCTATGAGTCTAGGAAGACCAAGGCGGCAGAGTTTGGAAGACAGAAAACTAGGGAAATGAAAGCTGCACAAAATAGAGGACCTATAGATTTGTAGACAATCACTATCAAGTATTCAGCAGAACACTACTAGTTCTTGGGTGTGAAGAAACTATATGAGGCCCAGGGAAAGAACCATCCAAAGTAATCAGGGGGAAGGAATATTGTCCAGAGATCGTATGAGGCCAAAAGTATTGCCTGTTCCTAAGACTCAAACTGGGAAAAATTGATTATTCACAGGGCATTTGTAGAGTTCTCAAAAGCCTTTTTTTTTTTTTTTGTCTTTTGTCTTTTGTCTTTTTAGGACTGCACCCAGGCTACGGATCAAATTGGAGCTGTAGCCACTGGCCTATGCCACAGCCGCAGCAATGCAGGGTCTGAGCTGTATCTGCAAACTACAACACAGCTTACAGAAACACCAGATCCTTAACCCACTAAGCAAGGCCAGGGATTGAATCTGCATCCTCATGGATACTAGTTGGGTTCATTAACCCCTGAACCACAATGGAAACTCCAGAGGGCTCTTGATTTAGCAGTGAGAAATAATTATTTTGTGTGATGCCTAACAATTTTTAAAAGCAAGACCCAAAGGATCAAACTGTTTCCGAGGAACTGAGTTCTAGGAAAAAACTCAAGCAGATTTATAGGAATACAAAATATCCAGCACCAAGAAAGAGTAAAATTTTTGTTTAAACAATCATCTTCTAAAAACATTTATATAATATTTTAAATCTTCTACATTTACCCATTTAGTTGACATTTTGCTATTTTGTAGAATTCATTTCTTTGCAATATTTAATCTCATTAATCCCTTCTAAGATTTTTTTTTTCAACAAACATTGTAGTGTTTATCTCCAGAATATCTATTTGTGTCTTTTGTCTTTTATTGTCTCTATTTTAATTTTTGAATATAAGAAATGCACTTATAGTAACGTCACTTATAAAAGCAGTATGAAATAGAATAATGTTTTTATCAGTGGAAATTGGTTTCTTTTTTTAATAGAATAAATTTAATGAAAGTTTGCTGTGTTAGTTTTTAGTGTACAAATCTTAAACATTTAAAAGTTCATTAATAACAACATATCTTATTAAAAATTAAGCAAAATATTTGAATAGACATTTTCCCAAAGTACCTGTGTAAAATAAGCACATGAAAAATGCTTTATAACATTAATTATTAAGAAATTCAGATTAAAGATTGCATGCAATATTACTACATACTTTTTAGAATAGATACACTTTATTCATTTATTATTTTTTAATGTAATGATTTTTATTTTTCCAATATAGCTGATTTACAGTTTTCTGTCAATTTTTCAACTGTGCAGCATGGTCACCCAGTTAAACATACATATATAGATTCATCACAAGTGATTAGACAGGGTTCCTGGTGCTATTCAGCAGGATCTCCTTGCTTTTCCATCCCAAAGGCAATAGTCTACATCTATTAACCCCAGACTCCGAGACCATCCCATTCCCTCCCCCTCCCCTTTGGCAACCAAGTCTTTGATTTCTTTTCCATGGAAGGTTCATTTGTGCAGTATATTAGATTCCAGATGTAACTGAAATCATATGGCATTTGTCTTTCTCTTTCCGACTTACTTCATTCAGTATGAGAGTCTCTAATTCCATCCATGTTGCTGCAAATAGCATTATTTTATTCTTTTTTATGGCTGAGTAGTATTCCATGGTGTATGTATACCACATCTTCCTAATCCAATCATCTGTTGATGGACATTTAGGCTGTTTCCACATCTTTTGAATAGTGAATAGTGCTGCGATGAACATGCATGTGCAGGTGTCTTTTTCAAGGAAAGGTTGGTCCGGATATATGCCCAAGAGTGAGATTGCTGGGTCATATGGTAGTTCTATGTATAGTTTTTTAAGGTACCTCCATACTGTTTTCCATAGTGGTTGAATCAGCTTACATTCCCACCAACAGTGCAAGAGGGCTCCGTTTTCTCCCCCCCCCCCCCCAGCATTTGTTGTTTGTGAACTTATTAATGATGGCCATTCTGACTGGTGTGAGGTGGTGCCTCATATCAGTTTTGATTTGCATTTCTCTAATAATCAGTGATGTTGAGCATTTTTTCATATACTTGGCCAT